>CAUYQG010116685.1:0-12560 GCA_963574415.1 Tarsius wallacei | reverse complement strand
CTACAGGTGCGCGCTACCACGCCCGGCTAATTTTTTTTTTTTTTTTTTTTGATTTATTGTAGAGATGAGGTCTCACTTGCCCAGGCGGGTCTCGAATCCGCGGGCTCAGGCAATGCACTAACCTCAGCCTTCCAAGTAGCTGGAACTACAGGCGTGCGCTACCACGCCCAGCTAATTTTTTTTTTTTTTTGATTTATTGTAGAGATGAGGTCTCGCTTGCCCAGGCGGGTCTCGAACCCGCGGGCTCAGGCAATGCACTCACCTCAGCCTCCCAAAGGCACGGGATTACAGGCTGAGCCACCGAGCCCGGCTTCTTCATTTTTTTCTTACCTTGAAATCTGTAGACTTTTGATAACCTTATTATTTTAAAAATATCAGATTTTGCCTGAACATCTAATGTATTCAGAGGCCATGACTATATCTTCTAGATTTTTTTGGGGCGGTAATTTTTACACTGCAGTTCTTTTGCAACCAGAAAAGTTAATGTGGAGTTTTCTAATTAACAAGGCCGTGAGGAAAAGATTTGTAGTTGCTAATTTCAATCCTATAAATTGGACCATTTCCCAACCACTATCTTATGGGGTGTTAGTAATGAAAGGTGTTTGTGGCTATTCCATGGGCAGAACATTCCATGGGCAGAACATTCAATGGTAAAATTAAATATATATAGAAAAAAATTGTGACTGTTGGTGATTCATTCACAATGAATATTAGGATTTTAAAGGCTTCTATAAGTTTTTTTTTCCCACTGTTTTTTATTCATGTTCGGCTTCTATAAGTTTTGCCATAAAGAAGTCTGTTTGACAATGGTAAGCCTAGAGTTCTCCAAACTATTTGAATCTAGGAAAATTGATCTTTAAGAATTACTGTTCAATTTGAAAAAATATGAATTGCATTAAGTATATAAAAATAAGTAAATGACTGGGTCTGCTCCTTTTATAAGCAATTGAAGTATAAGCCTATGTGGCTGATACAAGAAGAAATTCTGAGCCTTCATTCAAAATCTTCCTAATGGGTACCCCCCTTTCTTCTAATGTGCTATTTGCTTTTGGGTCCTAAATGGTTTGTTCATTCATTTGTTCATTCACCAATTTGCAAAGTATTAAGGGAATCCAAACTGTTTTCTCATAAAATCTCTGCTTTCAAGAAGCTTATGGTCTAGAGATGAATATGATAAATGGCTCCGTGGAAGGGTAGGATAGCATTAATGATATCAATTAATCCAAAGTAGGTACCAAAGAGAAGCCCAAACTTTACCTGTATGATAATCACTGACTTGTACTACACATCTTTAAAATAAAATATTTTAAAAAATCAATTAATTTACCAAGTAATTCAGTTAATAGTTTTCAAGTGCCTGTCATTTGTACTTAATGAACACATGGAGGTCCTGGGAAAATGTCAGTAAACAAGTCAAAAGTCCCTCCCCTCATGGAATTAGCACTCTGTTTAGGAGAGGCAGGCATGACACATATACATAAACTTTGGTATTTCAGCTGGTGATACATGTTAGAGTAGGGAAAGAGACAAGAAGTGCCAGGCAGAGAGAGTTTGAAGTTGGAGTGGTCAGAAAGGGCTTCACTGAGAGGTAACTTTTGATCAAAGGTATAAAGGAAATGGGGAAGGAGCAACTCATTCTCCTGGGTAAGAATATTTCAGGCAAAGGAAAGAGCAAGTGCAGTGTCTAGGGCAGGAGCATGGCTGGGTGGGCAATTTCTTCCCATTGATAAGAATTCTGTTTTTAAGAGCAGCTCTTTAGGTATTTAAGTGTCTATTCCACTCTTTCTTGGTTTCTTACCAGTTCCTTTGATCACTTTCCATTTGAACAAGGCTTTACCTATCACAGGCCAGATTTCTTTAACACACAATCCTGGTCTCTTTCAATATCTCCTTTCAAACGTGTCCTCTAGAACTGGCCCAATGGCACAGATATGGTCAGACCACACCAAACACGGTTACCTGCCTTAATATGAATGCTGTACTCCAATTGGAAGTAGGTCTAAGATGATACTTGGATACATGGCAGCCCTCTCCTTGAACTTGTCAACTTCAATATGAACTGCTGCTAGGTCACATTCATTCATCCTGTATGTGTGAAGATGATTTGAAAACTTGCAGCTGGACATAGTTCATAGATGACATAGTTCTAAGGAAGACAGGTTTGTTGAATGATTAGGAATTCAGAATTATGCCAATAGACTAGAACAATGGGTGAAATTGAAATCTAAGAGAGAGAAATGTAAAACCCAATTTTTAGGGTCAAAGCAGGTCTTTTGGCTCCTGATTAAAGTGCTGTGCTTCAAGGAGTCAGTTTATTCTACTTGGGCTTCACGAATCTTCTGTCCCAATTCCATAAGCAGCTTGGGGAAAATGTCACAGCACTGAATCTATGGTTAAGCAATGTCCCCCTCCCCACCATGAAAAAGAGAATGATTTACAGTGGACTTTATGTGTGTGTGTGAGTGTGTGTGTGTGTGTGTGTGTGTGTGCGTGTAGACTGAGGTGGCCTTTTATCAGGGCTTTTCTATTTCTGATTTTCCAACAGAAGGACAGTACCTTCATCAGACTCCAGCTGTTACCTCCTGATATTGGCCAGGATTATATATTAGTGATCTACTGCTGCATAGCAAAGTACCACAGACTTTATGGCTTAAAACAACTCACATTTATTATCTCACAGTTTCCATGGACCAGGGATCCTTGCATGACTTAGCTGGTTTCTCTGCTTAGGTTCTTACAAGGCTGCAATCAAGATGTCAGCTGGAATGTGTTCTCATGTGGAAGCTTGACTGGTAGAGTCCACTTTCAAGCTTTCAGCAGGGTTCAGGTTGTCAGCAGAATTCATTTCCTTGTGGTTGTAGGACTCAGAATTCTTGTTTTTTGATGGCTCTCAACCAGAGTCCATACTCGGTTCCTAGAGGCTACTCTCAGATCCTAGAGGTCACCTGAAGTTCCCTACAATGTAAGCTTTCCTAACATGGCCACTTTTTCCACCAAACCTTAGCAAGGGTCTCTAACTCCAGTCAGCTAAGATGGAATCTTATAAATGATGTATAATGACAGAATGACATCCTATCACCTTTGCCTTAGTCTGTTGGTTGGAAACAAATCACAGCTCCTGCCCATACTCAAGCAGAGGGGAAAGCACAAAGGTGCCAGCATCAGAAGGCTGAGATCATGGGGACTGTCTTAGAGTCTGTCCACCACAGCCCATGTCCCCTGAAGACCAGAGCTCTTGTGATATTTAGAAACTCACATCTCTAGCACATGGAGAACTTCTCTATCGTATAAGTGCATTGAGAACAGGGACCTCTGCCTTATGCATTCAAATTCTAGCTCAGCACCAGACACATGGTTGGTGGTATTCAGTGCAATGTTTGTGGCAGTGATCTCAACAGGATGAAGTTGTGCTGTGTTACAGAGTGATGAAGTGACTGGCAAAGGTGGACCATTCTGGCCAACACTGGAGGCGATGATGAAAATGAGGTGTAAGCCTGAAGACTAAAGAAGGTAGAAAATAAAAACATCTGAAATAGAAAGAGAAAGAATATGGATAATAAAAAATTTAGCATGCTTTCTGAAAAATGTAAGATCTATTATTAAAGAGTTGTTTGTGAGACTGTCACCAGGAACCAGCAAGTGTTCACCTCAAAAAGTGCACAGGGTACGCCTTTCCTGATAGGGAGATTGGAGGAGCCAATGAGTAGAACATGGAATCCCATGGATATCCCCAGCAGGTTCCTAAAGTCTTCACGATATCATTAGGGCCAAGAGCTCACGATGTGACCTGGATCATAGTTCATATAATCATGCACAACTTCTGGAAAATTATACCCACATAATGTTGATTGATTGAGCAATGTCAACATAAAGGATGGCTGCTACAGTGCTTCATCTTGTTCTAATCAACAATTTGAAGATCTGAAGTCCCCTTACTCGTTAGCAGGGGTCTATTTTTCTTTGAGTACTTTGGTTCTAGTCACAGTTCCTCAGTTTAGATCAGATGCAGAACTGAGTTTGCACAGTTCCCCTCTTGGCCACGATGGATGTCAAGACGGTTTTCTCCCAAGTTCCACAATTTCCACATAACTCATTCACTCTTCTATGTTGCTCAGCCTAATCTTAGTGGTATCAGTTCTCCTTGTAGCCTTGGCTATCTTCTTAGCAGTGAACTTGTTAGTAAAACTAGCTAAGAAGCTTCTAGAATCTCTTCTTTGAACCAAATGAGACATCTGGTGGACACCAAGCTCCTCCATACATTCACAGCACATTTTGCTTTTGTGACAGATTTGTGTTTTAGAATGTAGGATATAGGGTGCTTTGGGAATAGGATAGAATCAATTACTTCCTCTGAAAGAGCGTTTGCCTGAGGTGTTTTCCTTTCCTGAAATCAGTCTTCTTCTCCTTCCCTCTTCCCAGCCCCAAATTAGTTTCTACTTTTCTCCATAGGCATACCTACCAGCTCCAAATTCTGTCTAACTCAGCCAACAGTTTCAAGGCAAGTTTAGAACAGCTCCCCTTGGTGTAGAAAATGAGAATTTTTTTTTCTTTTTTCTTTTTTTTTTTTGAGTTGGAGTCTCACTCCGATGCCCAGGCTGGAGTGCAGTGGCAAGCTCATGGCCACCCCAGCGTTGACCTGCTGGCTCTGGTGATCCTTCTGCCTCAGCCTTCCAAGTAGCTGGAACTACAGGTGCGCGCTACCAAGCCCAGCTAATTCTTGATTTATTGTATAGATGAGGTCTCACCAAGTTGCCTGGACTGGTCTCGAATCCACAGGTTCAGGCAATCCACTTACCTTGGCCTCCCAAGGTGAGCCACCGAGCCCGGCCATGAGAATTTTTCTTACTTAAATACTGATGAAATATTTAAGCCTGTAATATACTGTTGAACTTAAGCCCTTTTTTAGGAAATTGCAAAATTATTTCCCCTGTAGCCATTTAAACCTGCAGAAAAGGTCACAAATAAACAAGAAAGCATTTCAAGGTCATATTGGAGACGATATCCTGGGCTGGAATTCAATTTTCAGTTGCGGGTAGGACACACATATGAAGTCATGTCCCTTTCTAACTTTGGGGAAGTTATTTTAGTAAGTCCCAGGAATGTCTCGGTGAGTCCTGGGCAAGATGCACTTTTCTCAACTGTGTTCTCTGAGGGGAGAAAGCTTGTCTCCTTGGCTCAAGTCACGTTCTGTGAAGTCAGAGTGGTGAGAAGGTTGTTCCTGGCACAGACTAGCTTTTGTGCCCTTAGCTGCTGTGGTCTTTCCCTTGGGCCCCTTCCAACAGGATGGTGTGGGCATACGGGTGCCAAATGACCCAGAAACAGAGGCAGTGAGCTGAGCACAGAGTGGAAAACTACCTTGTAGCCTGACATCCATCCAAACGACTCCTGTCTACACACAGTTTACTTGAAAAAGAGCACAGAAAGAAAACCTGCTTACGTTCACATCGTGGACCCATGTGAATTCATTCTCACAGTTAAGTATTCTATATTTAGGCCTTTCCTCTATCAAGAAACACCTGCAGGTCACTCATACTTCAAGGTGCTGGTGTTTTTTTCCCTAGAATCGGAATGGTTAGGGGTTGTTATGCTAAAATGGCACAAAAATAGTCCAATACTTGCAACCACTAAAATATGTTAAAAGAGAGTAGAGGAATCATGTTGGACAGCTGGCATAAGAACCATAGCATCTTACCAAATAAACGCTTGTTTTGGAAACGTTCTACGTCTTTTTTATACAAGTCATAAAGTGTTCATTGGTGAACTATCAGAAGATCCAGATAAAACAGGAGAAAATGTGGGGAAAATACCTATAATTCCAGAGGTAACACTTAAGAATTTGCTGTATGTCCTTTCAGAATGTTCTCTATGTTTTGTATGAATCAATCGTACATAGTATTTATGACCTGTTTTTTTACTTAGTATATTGTAACTTTTCATATTGATTAATTTACCTCTGCAGTTTAGTTTTTAATGATGGTATAGTATTTCATCATACAGTTTGTACCATAATTTACTTGATTGATTCCTTAATTTTTGGATGATTAAGTGGATTTTTGAGTCACAGTCTCATTCTGTCATCCAGACTGGAGTGTAGTGGTGTGATCACAGCTCAACACCGTCTTGATTTCTTAGGCTCAGATGATCCTTCCACCTCAGACTTCCTGAGTAGCTGAGACAACAGACATGTACCACCATGCCCAGCTAATTTTTTGATTTATTTCTAAAGGCAAGGTCTTGCTATGTTGACCAGGCTGGTCTTGAACTATTGAACTCAAAGTAATCTCCCACCTTAGCCTCCCAAAATGCTGGGATTATGGGGGTAAGCCACTACTCCCAGCTTGATTAAGCAGCTTCTTATCTTTCACAATTCCTGTAACAATAGTCTTTGTGTTCATAAGTTGTCTGTTTTGTACCTCAGGTACACAGAATTGGACTGGGCATTATCTCCAGCTTGGGGCACTTTATCTTTATTAATCCATTTTAAAAATTCATTTTTTAGGTCGAGCTCGGTGGCTCAGCCTGTAATACCAACACCTTGGGAGGCCAAGGCGAGTGAATTGCTTGAGCCCGTGGTTTCAAGACCAGCCAGGGCAACTTGGTGAGATCTTGTCTCTACAATAAATAAAAAATTAGCTGGGTGTGGTAGTGCACGCCCGTAGTTCTGGCTACTTGGAAGGCTGAGACAGAAGAATTGCCTAAGCCCAGCAAGTCGACACTGGAGTAGTTGTGAGTGTGTCACTGCACTCCAGCCTGGGTGATGGAGTGAGACTTCAAATTTAAAAAAAAAAATTCATTAAAAAATTCTTTTTCTTCTTCACTGTCATCCCAAATCTTATTCCATTTCTCCCTCCTAGTTCCTACTTTTGAATATTGATGTGTGGCTTTCAGATCTATTTTCTTTTTTTATTTAATTTATTTTAAAATTGTGGGGTACGGTTAAGGGTTAGGTATACAAATATTCATTGTGAAGGTACCTCAGATCTATTTTCTAGACCTTTATTTACACAAATTGTGCAATTTGGTGAAATATATATATATAAATATATATATAAATACGCACACATTACATTATGTGTTTTAAAAAGTGAATTTTTACATTTGCATTCAGCATTATGTATTGAGTGTTTCTCATGTTGATTCATGAAGTTTAATTTCTCCCTTTTCATTTCTTGGGCATGTTCAAGTGTGTGCAGGTACTCAATGTCATGTCTGTCTATCGCTGGTGCTGGGCTTTTCGATTCTTCCCAACTCTATACTATTATAAACAATGCTGCAGGGAACATCCTCATGTTTGCACTGCAGTGGCCCAAATGAAAGTTCCTCTGAGGTATATACTCCAGGGTGAAATTTCTGGGGTAATATCACATGTATAGAGTACTTTTCATAATACATAATACAGTTTGCCAGTTGATACTCCTGCTAACGGATGGTGCATGAGGATTCTTGCTTCTTACCACCCCCTTCCAAATATTATCTCACTTAAAAATTTGGAACAACCTGGTAGGAACAAAGTGACCATTTTTGTTGATTTAATTTTTTTTTTGAGTTGGAGTCTCACTCTGTCACCTAGGGTGGAGTGCAGTGGCACACTGACGGCCACCCCAGCATTCCAAGTAGCTGGCACTATAGGTGCACACTACCACGCCTGGCTAATTTTTTTATTGTAGAGACGAGCTCTTGCCAAGTTGCTAGGGCTGGTCTCAGACCTGCGGGTTCAGGCAATCCACTTGCATCAACCTCCCAAAGTGCTGGGATTACAGGCTGAGCTACAGAGCCTGACCTTGATTTAAGTTTTGATGATTAATAAAGGCATTTTGTTATGTGTTTTTATCTACTTGTGCTTTCCCATCTAGGAATACACTCTTCCTAGCCTTGTACTAGCTTCCGTCTTTTCTTATACATTACAGGTTTAATTTTCTTCGGTTTTTTACTCTGAGGTATCATCTTCCAGTCAGTTTGTCTCTGAATTGAAATCTTTAACTTTCAGTTTGTCTTAAATCATGAATTTTTCCCTTTATGCTTTGGTCTTTCAGAATCTTATATAAGAAATCATTTCACATCCCTATATAACAAAGTCCCTTTTTAATTAACTATCTCCTTAGGGTACATTATTAAGAAATGGTATTGCTGGAGTAATAAGTATACATCAGAACTCTTTGGTTATAACTGGAAGAAGTTCAGCTTAAACCAGCATAATGCAAAAAAGGAAATTTATTGGCTCATGTAACTGAGAGACCAAAGGTATGATGTTGGTTTCAGGAACAGTTGAATCCAGAGGTTCAAATAATATAATTAAGGCATTGGCTCTGTGTCTTCTTATTTTTGCCCTGTTTTTTGTTTTTATTCTTTTTTGCCTGGGCTTGATTTTCAAGCAGGAATTCTTTGTGCAGCGTCAAAAAAGAACATTGACCACTCTTGGCACGTAACATTTACAGAGATTACAACTGTGTCTTTCCTGGGAGTACTGAGAAAAGTCCTGAGAGAGGATTTGCAAAGTGGCTTTAGTCTTGCATCTACCCCTGGGAGCTGGGAGAAATGGCTCTTGATTTGAAGTATCACGAAAATCCCCAAGTGAAGGACAACAGTGGTTTCTCAGAAGAGGACTTGTTGGACAGATACGCATATGTTCATATTTTTTGTTTTTTGATACACGCTGATTTCAGAATAGTGAAACCAATTTGCATTCTCAGAAATAGTCATCAGCGTCTTTATCTTTGAGTCTTTCCCAGCAATAAGTATTATCATTTTAAAGATTTTACAAGTTTTACAGACAAAAGATAGACTTATTATTCAATTTCTATTATTACTATGAGCATATTTTTATATATTCATTGGCCATTTGTGCACAATGGGATCATCTCTTTACAGGGTATAGCACCTGCTGGTTAGAGAGAGAGCTGGCTGGTCCTCTGTTGGGAGACCTAAATATGAACCTGGGGGCAGACTTCGACCCAGTTTCTGTTTTAGAAAACAAAGTTGGGCTTGCCATTAGTGGAAAACTGGGGATGCTTTTCCTAATCTATTTTCAGTTGCTTGATGACTAGTGTCAATTTCTTTCCCCATCCTGGCAAAAGCTTATATTGTCATTTATTAAATAAGAGTCACTCTTCTATATCTTCAGTGGGGTTGTTGACCAGGCGCAATTTTGGACTAGAAGGCAGATTTTAGAATCATGTGAATCTCTTCTACTCTGTCAGATGAGACCCCAGCACCAGGTACTCCTGTGCTTTGTGGATTTACGCTGGAGACCAGGAGCACTTCTTTCCTTCTGAGAGCCTTTTAGTACCACCTGTCTATCCTGGCGGCTTCTTAGTGCATTTCCTTTAGGCACACTCCAAGAACAACATTTTTCCTGTGTCCTAATCGTCTCTTCTGCCCATCACCGTCCACCTGCTGACATGTTTCCTCTTTGGCCCTGTGGGGGCCACTCCAGTGAGGTCCACCTGGGCACTTGGCCAATGTGGCTTCCTCTTCTGGCTCAAGGTTTCCTTTCTTACCAGGGACAGATGGGGTCCCTGTGTTGGACAGCAATGCTTGAGTGGTCAACCCCTCTATATTCACTGAGCCCTTTCATTGTCTTATAATGCATAGTTTTTGAGGGCACCAAAATCATACTTTCCATTAAAGTCTTTCAGAGCTAAGTTTTTTAAAAAAAATTTTAAGAGAGTTCATACAAAT
The DNA here is from genome assembly GCA_963574415.1 of Tarsius wallacei. NCBI lineage: Eukaryota > Metazoa > Chordata > Mammalia > Primates > Tarsiidae > Tarsius > Tarsius wallacei. The sequence continues at coordinate 2,882 of CAUYQG010116685.1, read as the reverse complement.
ATTAAATCAATAGATAGAACCCACTTAACTAAACCAAACCAAATCAAACCGAACTCCAAATACCTTGAAAATCATTGTTTTATTTATGTTGGTATGAAGATTACTCTGGGATTGATAAAGAAGTATAAAAAACGGTCCCTTTCCTCAGGGAGCATACAATGTCAGTGCGATACAGGACCCCCACACAGGGGTACACTTACCTGGTTGGTGTGTGAGTCAGGGGTTGGTGGGAGTGGTCTTAGTGGTCGACTCTAACCCTGAGAATCCTCATGTATGGCGTCTTCATGCCTGGTATCTGGGAGGCTGCACGCAGCTGGAGAAAGTTCATTCTGAAGCTCTACAAGTTCCCGTGGACCCTCCTTAGTTGGCCCCTTTGACGGTCCCCATCCCACAGTGCTCCTCTGAGTGAATGTACTCTTTATTTTTTTTTTTTTGAGTCGGAGTACCGCTCTGTTGCCTGGGCTGGAGTGCAGTGGCATGCTCACGGTCATCCCAGCATTGACCTGCTGGGCTCCAGCCATCCTTCCACCTTAGCCTTCCATGTAGCCAGAGCTACAGGTGCATGCTACCATGCTAATTTTTTTGATTTATTGTAGGGACAAGGTCTCACCATATTGCCCAGACTGGTCTGGAACCTGCAGGCTCAGGCAATCCTCTCACTTTGGCCTCCCAAAGTGCTGGGATTACAGGCTTGAGTCATCGTGCCCGGCCTGGATGTATCTTGGTTCCTCACAAGTGGCACCACCCACCCACACTAATCCTGCCCTCTAGAGCTAACAGAGCAGCTGGAGCCGCATTAGTCCCAGATCAGCCTCCTCGCCAATTTCCTAAACTGGGTATGTAGGCAGGCTGGCTCCCAAGCTACCATACTCCCTCCTATTCCCAATTCCCAACACCCTATGCTCAGGAATCACCCGGGGCTGCTAGAAAATCCAGAAGCAGTGGAGGAGGCACCTACTGTCCAGGGTCCTCGGGAGCTTGACCGGTTAGTTCCCGCTTCGTCTGAGCAGATCAGTCATCACCCAGGATGGGTGAGTCCCTGTCTGGATCCCCACTGATCTGTGCTATGACTTAGGGCATCTTTAGCTTCTGGTCACTAGACAGATTGAGAGAGAGCAAGCTGAAAGTTCTGTGGCAGGACTTATAGGCAGTCCGGCCTATAAATGCAGCTTCATGTATGACTTGCAAGTGTTCAGACCTGAGGTTGGGGTACTCCATTTGTATGTGTTCATCTACACATGGTTAGCAAGGAGTCTGAGTACATATGCCCCAAGTTCCCTTTTTTTGTCTGATTCTGGACAGACAATCTCTATGACCCAGAGATTGTCATGTCCGGAGAAAGAAAAAGAGGAAAAGAGGCCATTGGATGGGTCTGGACTGCATTTTTTTTTTATTGTGACTCTCCCATGTCTTCCCCATAAATTCCACCTTGCATCTTCTTTTCATCATAGGGTGTTCCAGGTATATGACCGAAGTGGCAGGGCTTCCACTATGGCTTTGATCTGCTGCCGAGGACTTTCCTGCTCTGGACCCCACTCAAAAGTATTAGCCTTCTGTTTCACCCACTATATAGACCAGATCAAGTATTCCTAGGTATGGAATGTGTTGCCTCCAGAACCCAAAGAGACGCATCAAGCATTGTGTTTATTTCTTCGTAGTAAGTTCTACAAGATTCAGCAATTTGTTTTATACTTGGGATGAGATGTCCCTGCATTATTAGACTCGCTATTAACTAAACCGACGTATCAGGTTCTTGAATCTTTAAGGGTTTATCTCTGACCCTCTGGAGGGCATGTGTCTTACCAAGGCCTCCGGTATGCTTGGACTACACTCTTGATGGTGTAACAGGAGGGGTGGCACCTGCCAAGGAGAAGAAATCTTACTGGAGAGCTGTTCTCCTTGCCACTGTTCCCACAGCCAGTCAGCCCTCTGGTGAGACAGAAAGTGGGTGCTTACCAGGTTACATAAGGGAAGGCACAAGCTGGAACATGGGTATCTGGTGACCACAGCCTGGGCGAGGACCAGAAGTGCACAAAGACCCCGCATGGCAAACTGTTTGCTGGCTCTGTTGGGTCCCAGGATGCGCAGCACAGTGGAGGCAGGGGAGCTATGGGGAGTACTCAGGGCCTGTCGTGCACCATGGAGGCTGGTCGGATGTGTGGGTGTTCCTTGTGTGGGAGGCAGTGCGGGCGCTGCAGTGATTCTCACAGTGTGGCTTGTGAACTCTGCATGTGGAGAAGGTCCACATGGTGGCCTCAAGCAGGCTCCCAGAGGCAAGTCATGCTTTATAACTAAGGGCTGAGCTGCACAAATCCGTGGCCTTGCCTTTTATTTATGACCAATTGCTCTTGCTAATGAGTTATCAACAACCTCTAGAATGGAGTATTCATACATTAACACTAACATGTTACTAGCATGTGCTGAGATTAATGCTAGCTTCTAGGAAAACTGACTGCTATGGAGAGTTAGAAATTTCTACCAAGCCTGTGTTCATGTGGACTCTCAAGATTATTTGGGGGCAGGTATTTTTTTTTTTCCTGAGTATATTGTCTATGCTATCTTTGAGCATGGTTATTTATTTATTTATTTATTTTGAGTTGGAGTTTCACTCTGTTGCCCAGACTGGAGTGCAGTGGCTGCTCCTGGCCACCACAGCCTTGACCTGCTGGGCTCCGGTGATCCTTCCGCCTCAGTCTTCCAAGTAGCTGGAACTACAGGTGCACGCTACCACGCCCGGCTAATTTTTGATTTATTGTAGAGATGAGGTCTCACCAAGTTGCCCAGGTGGGTCTCGAACCCACGGGCTCAGGCAATCCACTCACCTCAGCCTCCCAAAGCGCAGGATTACAGGCTGAGCCACTGAGCCTGGCTCTTTCTAAACT
>CAUYQG010116684.1:0-14279 GCA_963574415.1 Tarsius wallacei | reverse complement strand
TCTGTTTCTTTTGCTAAGGACTGTTTTGGCTATTTGTGGTCATTTATGTTTCCATATGAATTTCTGTATTGTTGTTTCCAGGTCTGAGAAGAATGATGTTGGTAATTTATTGAGTATAGTGTTGAGTCTATAGATTGCCTTGGATAGAATGAACATCTTAACTATGTTGAAAAGGAGGGGTGAGAGTGGGCATGCTTGTCTTCTTCCGGTTTTCAGGGGAAATGGTTCCAATTTTTATCTGTTTAGCAGTATGTTGACTGTAGGTTTTTCATAGATGGCTCTTACTATTTTGAGGTATGTTCCGTCTATGCCTAGATGTTAGAGGGTTTTTATCAAGAAGGGGTGCTGGATTTTATCAAAAGCTTTTTGCAAATCTAATGATGTAATCACGTGGTTATTGTGTTTACATCTGTTGATGTATTTAATTACGTTTATGGTCACGCAGATGTTGAGCCATCCCTGCATCCTGGGATGAAGCCTACTTGGCCATGGTGGATGATTTTTGAGACCTAAATGTAAAACCTCAAACTACAAGAGCCTTAGAAAACAAAGAAAACACCCTTATGGAAATTGGAACTGGCAACCAATTCCTGATCAAAACCCTACATGCCCATTCCATAAAAGATAAGATAGACAAGTGAGACCTCATCCAACTGAGAAGCTCTGAAAGCCAAAAAAACTATCAAGAAAGCAGGGAGATAGCCCACAGACTGGGAAAAAAATATCTGTCAACTGCATATCTGACAAAGGCCTAACATTTAAGATTCACAAGGAACTCAAATGTGCTGAAAAGAAAAAAACAAGCAGCCCCATTAAAAGTGGGCAAAATATATGTATATACACTTCTCAAAAGAAGACATATGGGCAGCCAACAGATACATGAAAAAGTGCTCAGCCTCACTAGTCATCAAAGAAATGCAAATTAAAACCACCCTGAGATACCACCTAACTCCAGTCAGAATGGCTATCATCAATAACTTAAAAAACAACTGACGCTGGAGAGGATGTGCCAAAAAGGGAACACTTCTACACTGTAGGTGGGAGTGTAAACAAGTACAGCCTCTGTGGAAAACAGTGTGGCGATTCCTAAAATATCTAAAAATTGACCTCCCATATGACTCTGCCATTCTTCTCCTGGGAATATGCCTGGGGGAACTCAAATCACTCCATGAAAAAGATACCTGCACATGCATCTTTATTGCAGCATCATTTACAATAGCAAAAATATGGAACCATCTGTGCTGCCCATTGAAAGAGGACTGGATAAAAAAAATGTTGTACATATACACAATAGAATATTACGCAGCCACAAAGGAGGACAAAATTATGAACTTTTCAGCAACTTGGATGGACTTAGAGGCTCTAACACTCAATGATCTATCACAGAAACAAAGAACTGAGTATCACATGTTCTCACTCATAAGCGGACCTTGAACAACTATCGTAATACTATAAGAAAGGGATTAGCAGTAGTGGGAAAGTGCCAGGGAATGGAGGATCTCACCTCATCAACACGGGTACCTGCATAATGAATATTTGTATACCTAACCCTGAATTGTACCCCACATCTTTAAAGTAAAAAAATTGAAAGTACAAATAAAAAGACTTCTTGCTACACAGGGTTGAGAGGTTTAAGTGTGATAATGCACCTAACCTTAGCCAAATCCAAGGCATATGCTACATCTCAGTACATAATAGTTAGCATTTGTATTCTACTTCATATCTTTGGTATGCTTCCAATTGGTCCATATTGCCAAATGTCACTTTAGAAAGAAAACAAGTCACTAAAAGACAATGTCTAAACCTCCATTTCTTCAGTGGCTATAGTATTTCCTCATACCTTACACTCAAATCCATCCACAGTTTGTAAATGGAATGGGTTGCCAAATTTCAAATGGAATACAGAGTAAGTGGAGGTGACACATGACAGGAAGTTACTGTGTGAATCGAATCAGCCTTCAAATGTGATCAGGGAACTGGGGCCATCTCCTAATTTAAGAATATGATCAGAATTTCTTCTGCAGCTGATCATTTAAATTAAACAAACAAGCACAGCTGGAAAAACACATGCAAATTTTGGTATTTCAGTCCGGCAATATGCAAGCATATCCACAGTAGGGGTAATTTGCTGAAGAAGCCTCATTAATGAGCTCTAGCACCAGTTTATTCTGAGCAGTCATGCTACACTCTAATAAAGGCAACATTTCTTTCTGAGCACTTCGTAAGGTCGTGTCTAATGTGCAGTATATTTCCTCATAAAGTACAGTACCAGTCTTTCTGGTCAAGAACTTCTCCCATTACAGATAACTTGTCAAATATACATAGAGCCATGTATTTCTCAACACCTCATTCTGAAGTACTTTTAGCTTTAATTATTACAATCCATTCCACACTAGGGTCTGATTTGGAAACATTGGTGGATGGATAAGTACAACTACTTATCCATTTCTGAATTGTACTGTTATTAGCTCTCTGTGATTTGATTTAGCTTCCTAAGACATTTGCAAACTTACAATCTAAAAATAGAATAAGCCAAAGGGAAAACAATTTTAGCTCATCTCCAATACAAGAGAAGGATAAGATTTTGCAATTTTGCAATGGGAGGCTGGCCAACAGCATACTAAAAGTCATTGTTTTCCAGAAAGGAGAGGCACGTATGTCTAGTCACTCCACAACACTGAAAGAAATGTCTTTGGCTATAACTTGATGGGGTACCACGTGTTTCTTGCAACCAGCACAAGGCATTTTTCAAGGGATTTCAAATATTCCTGATCAGGCACTCAGCAGCTCCCATTTCTCATCTAAGTAAACCAGTGTAGCTACTTGCCTCCCTAGCTCCACAATGCCATTTTCAAGAGACAGGAGCCAGAAATATGCTGCAGTGCTCTCCCTGCAGCTGCGACTCCCAAGCTGGAAGGAGGAAATGTCAGCAATGCAAAAAGCAAAAGAAGAACCAGACCAATGGGTACTGCTGGTGCCTGCTTCATTAACATGGGCCAGGGTTTATTTTCCAGTGTAGAAAGAAGCTGGCATAAACGCTTGGCAATGTTCTCCAAGCTCTATCAGGGAAAGGAATTGATCATTTGGATAAGAAAAAAAAAAGTCTCTCGCTGCCTCACTGTGTCTCTTATGTGTGGTGCTACTGTACTGCCTTAGGAACAAGCATAGTGTGTCTATTTTTAGGGCAAATGTGCCTACTCTATCTTCGCCAACTAAATCTTTCTACATGACTAATTTGCAAGTTGAATTATCTTGGTAAATAGGCTGACTCACTAGCAAATAATCTGCAGAATTTAACTATGCATTAGGCTTCTGTAGTGAATTAGGTCCTTTTGTCTTGCTCAGGATGCTGCAATGAACAGCAGGAGTGCTCTGGTTAATAAAAAAAAAAGAAAGAAAGAAAGAAAAGAAGAAAAGTTATTCCAGAGGCTTGAAAGTCTTTCTTTCGAACCATTTGTTATGATGGGGATATATATAGCAAGTTATATGGAGAGACATGGATGGCAACGACTTAAGTCAAGTAAGGAAATGAACTACAACTTAGATAGACAGGTGCGTAGTCCATGTGTGTGTACATACACATGTTATGTTATCTCTTAAACAAACTCTTGGAATAATTTATACTCACATAATCATTTATTGCAAAACATGAACAATAGTCAGTATCCAGCATCTACTAGTCATTCAAAAACCATCAGTGAAATGGATGAATTGCAGTGTTAGGCTGACGTTTTCTGTTGTCAAGTAGTCCTCTCTGTCTGCTGTCTCCAACTCCTTCTATGCCTCTGGTGATTCAGTAGCAGAAAAACACATAGACTTCATAGATGCAAACAAGCATGTTCTTGGTTTTTGCTTTGTTTTGCCTTCATGTCATTTAAAAAACTACCAAATAATTTGAACCTACAGGTATAATAGTTGACTTTTAAAATATATATTGTGTATATATTATATTGTATATTATATATAGTACAAATATTAATGGTTAAGTATATTAGGGGTTATAATTGTATATACTTGAGTACCTAAGAGTGGTCCAGGACAATTATGCACCATGGGAGTTTCTGTGTATGTGTGTGTGTGTGTGTGTGTGTGTGTGTGTGTATGAATCGCACACACTCATGTACGCACACGAGGCAGAAGAGATTAGAAGTATTTGACCAGTGTCAGTTTCCAGAATTGTTGGTGCATGGTGATAATGAAAAGCAGACTGATTTTTAACCAATGTTATTTATTTATTTATTTATTTATTTGTTTGTTTGTTTGTTATTTTTGGTTTGTAAATTCTTTACAAACAATGCGCCTTTGTATTGCTTGCATCTGGAGTGCACTGTACCTACCACCTCTTTTGCTTATGCGAGTATTCTCAGAAGAAACCTGCAGGAACACAGACAGCATGTTACATAAAAACCACCGCTCCATCTATACCCTGAGGATTTCTTCACTGTCATGTGCAGTGCCCTGGTTCCATCGAGCTCTCATTTGCAGCAGCATGCCCCTGAGGATCTCTGGGGAAGAGCTGCTTTCCAGCTGCTGGAGCCTGCTCCTCCTGAACATGGAAAGAGATGCACATTTGGGGTAGACATTAACGGGAACATGAACATAACTGGCCCTTAATCTGATATCTCTGAAATGTGATCTCCACTACTACCAGGGTCCCCCTGAGGGACTGAGTCCGCAGAACTTCATCTCACATCCTTACTTGTGCCATTTCCTCACTCCTGGGAACATTTTCTAGGACATTGCTTTCTCGTGAAACCTTGTCTTAAGAGGCTGCTTCTTGGGAGAGCAAGAACAATCTAAGCTACAGGTGATTGTTGTTAAATCCAGACCTGTCAAAACTGAGAATCACTGGACAATTTTCTATCCCTTTCTTCCAGAGAAGAGTGAAAAGATAAACTCTTCTAGCTAGTATCACCAGTAGATACCATAAAACATAAAAAGAAAAGCTAAAATAAACCTCATGGGCTTACTCAGCATGATTCTACAAGTACTGTAGGCTTCCAGAGATTCCCTGGAAAAGAAGTATCAAAATATCAAAAACAATGAGATCTTCCTTTCACTCTAAGGATGCCCTTTGCCCCCCAAATTATGCTTACATGAGGGAAAGATGTGATTATTTACTCTGGAATCCAAGGTATAATTACATAGACATTTTTCACTTTTCCTAGCTCTGTCCTTTGCCTCCTCTAAGGGTAGAACTAAATTAAAGGGCACAGTTAATAACTGAATCTATGGTAAGTACTGATTCTATTTGAGGTCTGCATATAGATGGTCTAAAAAATATTCTCTACCTTCAGTGTATCACAGCATAGTAGGAGTGACAGATCTGTGTACAGTGACTGTGAAGTAAGGAAGGAAATACATGCCACCTCAAAGAGAATGATAAATACAAGTTTATGGGAGCCAAAAAGGTGAGATCGACGAACTCTGAATTCAGTGGTCAGGCACAGTAGCATGACCAAGAAGGCTCTTGATGAGATTCTTTCTGATGATACATTTGGTCAAATAGAATCAGAACAGAAGCCTTCCAAATGGAGAACACGACAGAGAACAGACTGTGATAAGCAGACCAGAGTAGTGGGTAAGGAAGGCAAATTGGAGAGTCTAGACAGAATGGGCCCATGATGCAGCTAGCATGGAGCCAGGCAAGAGCAGGAGTTGGGAGATGTGCACTTTTAGGAAGGCAGTAAGCACCTGCTGGCTGGATTTCATTGTGACTGAAATTCCACTGACCAACTGAGAGTGTTCAAACTGCGAATTTGCATAGAAGTGTGCTTTCCGCATAACTGTCATTTTTCTCTTCAAGCAAGTCATTTCTGAAGCATTTTGACTCACAGTTGGCATTGATAGTGGGAAGGTGAGTAAGATGGAGGAATATACCACTTCCTTAGGCCAGAGTAAGAAAGTGGACAAGGAGTAAGGAGAATCTAAAATCAATTTTGCCTACTTGAAAATTTGAAAGTTTCACCCAAGCATTCGTAATAGCCCCAAACTGTAAGTGAACAACAAAACAAAACCTATGAATAAAACACTCTTCCTCACAATAAGGAATTTAATTATTTAAGTTAGTGGCATCGTAAACAACTGAAATTTCATAAGAAATTACAACTCAATGCGACATCACAATAGTTTAGTAGCTAATCTAGACAGAAGAAATTTAAACTTGCGTGGCCTCAGCCTTTTAACATCATTTGATAATGTCATTTTTTTAAAGTTAAAAAAGTAAATAAAACAATTTCAGACATATTGAAGGACAGATTAGGAAAATTAAAGGTTCATCTAATTTTGACTATAAAAATAAGTATATAAATAAATATTTTGTCAATAAGCATATACTAAGCACCTGTAAGTACTAGGGTTACATTGTTAAACCACACAGATTCCCTTTCCTTATGCAACTAACAGTTTTATGAAAATGAGGTTAATAATGGGTACAAAAAATATATGACAGCTAGCAGAGTCACAAAATGTATAACTGGTAGATAAACTATAGAAGTGCACATATGCTGTTATGCCAGAAGGTAGAATAGTGTTAACAGAAATAGAAACCAATACCTGAAACTGATTAATTAGACCCAACATCATGAGCACAGAGCTGAGAATGACTAGAAACAGCTGCCACAATATATCTTGGGACAGAATCGCAGTGTCAAATACAGACATTCTGTACAACAGAACACATATTTTCCTATTTGATTTCAGAAAACAGATAATCCAGTCAAATATATTGAGTTAAAGTTCTACTTAGGAAAAAAAAAAACCCACTGCAGTCTAGTGCAGAAAAGATAAACTGACCTATGGTATAGAAGTTGTTGAGAATCAAGCAAGCACTAATCATATGATTTATCATAGGTTGGCATCCATTTGTAATAGTATAATTAATAATAAAGATAATGGAGAGCTTCTTTTGAGTTCTTATTTTTTGATGAGCAGTCTGTTAAAGGATGTATAAACATTCACTTATTCACTCCTTAATTCATTGAATGCATGTGTTTATTGAGTGTCTATTTAGTGCCAAGCACTGTCCCAGAAGTTGCAGACATCATGGTGAATAAACAGCAAAAGTTTCTGTCCGTGTGGCGCTTACTTTCTAGTGGTGGAAAGACACCAATAAATACTTAAAAGAAGAAGAATGTAGCATCATTCCAGTAAAAAGTGCATAAAAAGTAAAAATCAGGCCGGAGAAGAGGACAATGAGTCAACGTTTTAGATAAGTTGACCAAGAAAGGCTTCTTTGACGAAGGGAAGAAGGATCTAAATGAGAAAATAAGGCAGGCAGCTGTCTAGAGGCTCAGTATTTTTAGCAGAGGGAGCAAGAAGGGAACGGCCAGGAATGAGAGCCGTACTTGACATGATACGAGACTCACTGGTGCTCAGGGGGCATGCGAGCAGGAAACATGACCGTAGATGAAGTCAGTACTGGTACATATGCATGTGTATATGTGGTACATATGCACAGAGTAGAGTATTAACAAATGTGTCCTCACAGTGGTTCTACCTGGTAGGTATAATTATATCCCTCATTTTCTACATGGGCAAGCAAATGCTTAAGGATATTTGAAAAGTAAGACACCACGAATGACATGCAGGATGCCTAAGGCCAGAGTGGGTATCCTAGCCCCCGTATTCACTACCTTCTTGCAGACACCACATCTGTTATTCGGTATTCCCCACTTACCTGTAATTTTACTTTCCAAGATTCCAGTTATCCACCATCAACTGCATTCTGAAAATATTAACTGGAAAATTCCTAAGTCTTAAATCCCATGCCTTTCTTAGTAGCGAGATGGAATCCTGTACCATCCCATTAAGTCCCCCAGGGGACAGGAATCATTCCCTTGTCCAGAGTATCCATGATGTCTACACCACCCACCCACTAGTCACTTAGCCATCTCAGTCAGGTGGACTGTCTAAGTATCAAAGTATCTGTGCTTAAGTAACCCTTATTTTATGTAACAATGGCCTCAAAGTGCAAGAGTAGCTAAGCTGGCATTTCAAGTATGCCAAAGGGAAGTCATAAAGGGTTTCTTTCAAGTGAAAAAGTGAAAGCTCTCAACTTAATAAGAAACGATGTATACCTAGATCACAAAGATCTAGGTAAGAATGAATCTTGAATCTTCTATAGGTGAAATTGTGCAGAAAGAAAAATGAAATTGTGCAGGTTTTGTTGCCACACTTCAAACTGCAAAAGTTAATGGCCACAGTGCATGAAAAGTTCTTAGTTGAGATGGAAAAGTCATTAGATGTGAGGGTAAACGACTTAAGCAGAAAAGCTTTCCAATGGATGGCAGCTGGGTTCCATGCTAGCAGAGGTTTCAGGTATCCACAGGGAGTCTTGGAATGTATCCCTCAGATAAGGGAGAATTACTATACAGCACAAGGAGAACTCTAGCTTCAAAATAGATAAAATGATAATTGTGCTAAATGGCTTGTAAAATGGGAAAGAATTATATTTCTATGTATACACATCACTCTAATATAACATATTTACTATACACGTATTCATTGTTCTGCATTTCACCATTGCATGATTAAGTCCACAAATTATTGTATGTATGTTGTATTTTACTTTTATGACAAGTGTAACTGCTGAAGTTGCAAATCATACCTAGTATGATATAATTATATTTAAATTGTAACAAATGAGGTTTTTTTTTTTTCCTTTTTAGTTGGGTGTGTTCATTTTCACCAAATTCCTTTTTAAATTATCGTTAGGTGATAAGGAAAGACTTTATGGAAAAACATTATTGGAAAAAACCCAAATGGAATTAATTTCTTAATTTTTATACTCATTCATTCTTACTCATCCTTTGAGATCACAAAACACAATAAGAAAACATTTTTTAAAAAATCCAGAGAGATGGCAATAAGAAATAGAGACAACAAGAAAACGAAGCAGACTTTGGGGGATGAGAGGAAAAGACAGCAAATTTGCTGCACGCCAGCTTCACTGGATGCCATGTGGTCCCTTTGTAAATTGTCCAGGACTGCGATAAGCACAAATGGAAAAAGCAAAGCAATGAGTCAGAAATGGAATTCAATTTCTTGATACCACAGCAGTAGAGGTATGATGGCTGAAAAATAGGAAGAAACACAATGGAACAAAATATAATTTATTTCCATAACTCTTGTAGGAACACAGAAAGCAGTGTGGGTCAATACTTTGTTTATGTGACAAGTGTATAGCTTTGTAGTCTTAGCCTGGAAAATCATTTAGCTATTTTTTTTTCAAGAGACTCTCAGAAACCCACGCCTCTTAGAGCTCATCGCTTTGTGCCAAAGGAAAAGAAACTAATTATTTATGAGTTTTTTTAAACATTGGTAGTAATAGTATATAAAAATAACTATACACATTTTTTTCTTTCAAAAAAAAAGAACTTCTGTCACAGAGTCAGCTCTGTATGGGATTTTTTTAAAAAGCAGGATTTATTGAGAGACCAGAAAAGCTCCCACAGTGGCAGGGGACCCAAAGGGGTTGCCCCCTGTGTGGAATTTTTAAAGAGAAATAGTTTGCCACAGATAAATTCTACATGAAGATGTAGATGAGTACTTGGTTTGATGGAACAAAGGGGAAACACCTCGGGAATTATGTGTGAGCACATTATATAAGAAATCTGAGTGGCAGATTACAGTCAGTGGCTGTTAGCCAAAAACGATCATGTGTTTGTGATTCAGAAGTTATATTGGTTTCATTCTAGCCATAAAGCTTAAAACACTAAAAGAAACCTGCATCTTAAACAGATGGGTGTGGCTCATTGCAAAAGAAGTTAAAATATCAGAAAAAAAATTTCCCTTTTTTTAAGAAGGCAATTCTTTATAAAAATAAAAGTGGGGAGTGTGGTTGGGGGCTGGAGAATAAAGAGATAAATAACATTCTTGCTTCATGAAGACTTGAAAGACTGAAGTGAAGTTTATATAACATTAAAAAAGATACAGTTTCTCCCACTTGTCAGTGAGATCATCCACTCTCCTCTCCTGCATCTCCTTCGCTTGATCCCAGAATTAAGTAAAACAAGCCTAAGTCAGAGTATGTGGGTGGACACAAGAAAAATGTAAAAGAGCATACACATTTATTGCAGCATTATTCACAAGAGCAAAAGCATGGAAACAACCGTGCTGCCCATCAAAAGTGGACTGTATTTAAAAAATGTGGTATATATACATGATGGAATATTATGCAGTCATAAAGAAGGATAAAATTATGAACTGTGCAGCAACCTGGATGGGCATAGAGTTTATAACACTAAGTGATCTATCACAGAAACAAAGAACTGAGTTTTCTCACTCATAAGCGGTCCCTGAACAATTATCGTAATACTGCAAGAAAGGGATTGGCAGTAGTGGGAAACTGCCAGGGGAGGAAGAAGGGGCACGCTTCCTCAATAAGGGTACCTGATCTCAAACCAGGTGAAGTGGGGACAAAAGTGAGGCCCAGACTTTACCTGTACAATGGCCATTTGTTTACCTGACCCTAAATTATACCTCACATTTAAAAAAATAAAAATAAAAAATACAAATGGAAAATAAAGGTGTGTGTGTGTGTGTGTGTGTGTGTGTGTGTGTGTGTAGCCACTTTCCAAAGCCAAGTTTAAATTGGTGATGTTAATATCCATCATATTTATCTTAACCTCTCCCCCCATTGCAGACTTAAGTGTGAGAGACCACAGTACCATTCATATCCCGTGAATGAATTCCATGTATCTTTGTAGTGATGCTAATGATTATACTGAATGGGCTGAACTAAATGGCATGTAATCAGAAAACAATTTATTTTTTCCCATACTGTTCTCTTAAACATGACCCATGAACTCATTCTTCCCTAACCCCGGAGTGAAATGTTTTCCTATTACTTCCAGATAATAGAATAGTTTTATGTCACACTCACATGCTAAATATCACCATTTTCGTAATAAAAATCGTCTCGTCCAGGGAGCACCCAACTTCAAAGAACTAGATGTAATGCTTTCCCTCGTAACCTACTCTGGCACAGTTTGGTTTTGCTAGACTGTATCTCATTCGTACTCCAATTCCTCCCTTTTCTCCTTTCCCAGAGTTTCTGAATCAATTAAAGGAGAGCAGGGAAAGAAAGGGTCAAGAGAAGGAAAGGGAAAAAGTCTTCCTTAATGACCTAAGATGCCATCAGGCTATGGGGTTCCCTTGTATGCATGTTTCCCAGTGCTAATGCTGTACTTGTTCTTGCTGGATGTCTATGGGGGTTACATGGAAATTCTCTACCATGACTGAAGATATGGCAATACCTGTCCCTAGCTGACATTTCTGATGTCAATTCTGTCAACATACCTGGGCATGTCCATGCCACATAGGCTTGAAGCCTCCAGACAGCACTCCTAGAAAAATTCCCTGTAGGGAGTTCACCTCCTGTGATCCATTATAGTCCACAGAAAACATGGAGATTTGCCCTCACCATCAGTAGAAGTGATTTCTTTCCTAATGCAGTGAGCTATTTGGTAGACAGGACAACAATTCCAGTCAAAGCTTATTGTCTCTGAATTCCTCAGGCAGAGACAGAATATTAGAATTTTGGGGTCCTCTAAAATCTTTCATTTGACTTGGGAAGATGTGGTATAAAAAGAAATATATGTTTGATTTTTGTTCCCTGTTCCTGACAGAGAGCTCCTAAAACCCTTGTCATTTCCTGAGTGATAGCGGGTAATAAAAGTGTCTTTTGTTCCTGAACCAGAATTCCTGAATCCCTCTGAATTCCCTGGGTAATAGGAATCACTCTTGTTCTAATGAGATGACCCTTGGTAAGACCCTAGACAGCTTTTGGTTTCCAGAATGACAAAGCTTTCTTTTTTTTTTTTTGAGTTGGAGTCTCACTCTATCGCCCAGACTGGAGTGCAGTGGCCGCTCCCGGCCACCGCAGCCTCGACCTGCTGGGCTCCGGCCATCCTTACACCTCAGCCTTCCAAATAGCTGGAACTACAGGCGCACGCTACCACGCCCGGCTAATTTTTTGATTTATTGTAGAGATGAGGTCTCGCTTGCCCAGGCGGGTCTCGAACCCGCGGGCTCAGGCAATCCACTCACCTCATCCTCCCAAAGGCACGGGATTACAGGCTGAGCCACCGAGCCCGGCTTCTCATCTATTAATGCAAAGGACTTAGCATGTACCTGGCCCAGAGAAAGCACTTAGCAGGAGACAACTATTATTTTCAATTTCACATGTCATTAAAAAAAAGGGGAGGGGACTTAACAAATTGGGAGAGGGGGAAAAAAGGTTCACATAGTCCCTGGACTAAACCAGGCCATTGCAATAAAGAGAGCTTTGGGAAGCACAGTTTCTCCTCAACATTCTTTCCCCTTTCACATTATATTTAGCACCTAGTAAAAAAATAATCGAATTTAGTTCGGGAGACACTGGGTTGTAGTTAACTGTTTCTGATGAAGAGATAATGTGTGGGTCTATTTCAGGCTCAAGGGGGAGGCTTGGAAGAGATGGTGTTTTAAAATCTAAGACTGCTTGTTGCCGCTTTCCCCCTGCCCCTGCTCTGAGCAAGCCTAACCCTCTAGAACCAGATTCATTTGAACTTGACACCAAGTGTGTCCAAGGCCTTTGGTGTTCGTAGAAGAGAGCCCTGGGACCTAGCCACCTCATCAACCTGATCCAGCTTCTCTTCATTAAGTTTGAGGACTGGGGATTTGGAGATGCGCTATTTTAGAAGGTTATGATATGAACATACTAGCAACTGAAAATATTTGGGGATCCATTATTTTTCCAATAGATGAGAGCCTTTAAGAGGGTAGGACATTCTGAGGGGAGGAAGGAGGTTGAGGAAAATTCCAGAGCCTGACTGGCTGCGGGTGCGTTTTTCCCTGGGAAAGGTGGTAATGGGGCGACTGAAAGTCTCGGAGCAGCCATCGATTTACCACCTGAGAAAAAAGCCCTCCAGGCAACAATTGTGGTATTTACATATGCGTAGCTTTCCATGTGCTCCTCTAAAAATGTCCATGTGGCTTTGTATATACATGTGTTTACAGAATGTGTAAATAAATATGAGTGGAATATGAAACACATGCGACTGTGTTTATAAAATATGCATCCACTTATGCTAATGAAATTACTTCCATCTGAGAACAAATGGTCATTACCCACGGAAGTGCTGTGAATTAGGGAGATTACTGGAATTTTTGTCCTCACACTTGGAGAAATGGAGTCACTAAAGTACTATTTTTGCCATAAAAGGCAGGAAATTTGGCTTATGTCAGCATTGGAAACTTTATTGCTTAAGGAGCATATAAGTTGGAAAGAAAGTTACCCTCTGGAATTCCATTTTCATAACAGAGGAACTTTTGAATTCAAATTCATTTCCAGTGACCTTGCGATTGATAGCTCATGTTTTCATGTACCCAGTCTTAGCCAGCCTCCCACTAAATTGGGGTGCATAGAAATATTTTAGGAGCCTATTTAAATGCATATTTCTATACCCCATTTCCAAAGAGTCCAAGGAAGTGAGTCTCAGTGAATATCAGGAGTCTGTGTTTTTAGCAAGTGCCCTAGGTAGCGCAGGGGAACTGAGGCCACAATTTGAGAATCACTGCTCTAATGTCTGAATAGTAGATTAAGAGAAAGTGTCCAAAAAAGGCGGTGGGGTGGGGGGATAGGACAGGGGCATTTAGAGGACAACACACAAACAAAATGACACACGATCTGTCTGCTCAGTGCAGTCCCTTGCAATCCAGCTTCACTGGGTGGTGAAGGAGTTAAAGTCGTGGAGTTCCACTCTGCACTGTTGGCGGGAATGCACACTAGTGCAACCTCTTTGGAAGACAGTGTGGCGGTTTCTGAAAGAACCAGAAATTGATCTCCCATATGACCCAGCAATCCTCCTATTGGGAATATACCGAGAGGAAGGCAAATCATTCTACAAAAAAGATACCTGCACATGTATGTTTGTTGCAGCTCTATTCACAAAAGCAAAAACATGGAACCAACCATGCTGCCCATCGAAGCTGGACTGGATAAAAAAAAAATGTGGTACATATACACAATGGAATATTATCCAGTCATAAAGAAGCACAAACAAATGGACTTTGCAGCAACTTGATAGATTTAGAGTTGATCATACTCAGTGATCTGTCACAGAAACAAAGAATAAAGTATCATATGTTTTGATTCATAAGTGGACCTTGAACAATTATAATACTATAAGAAAGGGATTGGCAGTAGTGGGAAATTGTCACAGGAGGACAGTGGGATTGGCATTTGCGTGAAACTGCTAGGGGAGGGAGAGGCAAACCTCACCAACAAGGGTACC
>CAUYQG010116680.1:0-19563 GCA_963574415.1 Tarsius wallacei | reverse complement strand
TCATCCTTGGGCGGCATTGGAAAGCTCGGAGAGCAGCAGACACCACCACAGCCTCACTAAGAAGTCAGACAAAAGTAAGTGCTGCTCACAAACGGCAGGAACTCTTGTGTACTTAGATGGAAACGTAAATTAGTACATCTATTATGGAAAACATTATGGAGGGTCCTCAAAAAAATAAATAGAACTACCATATAATCCAGCAATTCCGCTACTGGATATATATATCCAAAGAAAAGAAAACCAGTATTTGAAAAAATAGCTGCACTCCCATGTTTATTGCAGCACTATTCGCAACAGCCAAGATATGAAGCCAACCTAAGTGACCATTAGTGGATCAATAGATAAAGAAAATGTGGTATATATCCACAATCGAATACTATTCAGTCATAAAAAAATAAAATCTTGTAATTCCTGGCAACTTGGATGAGCCTGGAGGACAGTTTGTTATATCAAATAAGGCAGGCACAAATCCTACATAATCTCATTCACATATAGAATCTAAAATAGTTGAACTGATAAAAGTAGAGAGTACAATAGTGGTTGCCACAAGCTGGGGAGGGTAGGGAAAGGAATGAGTTTGGTCAATGGCTGTAAAGTTATAGTTAGCTAGGAGGGATAAGTTCTGATGTTCTATTGCACAGTGGGGTGACTATAGCTGACAATAATTCATTGCATATTTATTATTATTATTAATTTGAATCAAGGTCTTACTCTGTCAGTGCAGTGGCCTGATCACGGCTCACTGTAGCCTTCAACTCCTGGGTTCAAGCCATCCTCCCGCCTCAGCCTGTATTTAGGGGAAGCAGTGCTCTGGGAACCTGCCACCACCTGTTCAAGCAACCAGCTTATGCCCTTAGTGCCTTTTTGAGACTGATATAATATATACTATTTTCACATGGTGACGAACTGTCTACTTTGTGTGTCCACTACACAATTTGCGATGGGTAGCTCAGTTCTCATGGTCCTTTGTGGGTTGACAATCAGTAGCTGGGACTACAGGTGTGTATCACCACACCCAGCTAGATTTTTTTTTTTTTTTTTTGAGTTGGAGTCTCACCCTGTCACCCAGACTGGAGTGCAGTGGCCGCTCCCGGCCACCGCAGCCTCGACCTGCTGGGCTCCGGTGATCCTTCCGCCTCAGCCTTCCAAGTAGCTGGAACTACAGGCGCGCACTACCACACCCGGCTAATTTATTATTTCTTGTAGAGATGAGGTCTCACCAAGTTGCCCAGGCGGGTCTCGAACCCGCGGGCTCAGCAATCCACTCACCTCAGCCTCCCAAAGGCGCGGGATTACAGGCTGAGCCACCAAGCCCGGCTCCCAGCTAGATTTTTTTTTTCTTTTTTTACTTTTTGTTGAGACTAGGGTCTCACTGTGTTGCCCAGGCTGTTCTCGAACTCCTGGACTCAAGTTATTCTCCTACCTCGGCCTCCCAAAGTGCTGGGATTACAGGTGTAAGTCACCATGCCTGGCCTATTGCATAATTAAAAATAGCTAGAAGAGAGGATTTTGAATGTTCCCAGCACAAAGAAATGATAAATGTTTGAAGTGATCGATATGCTCATTACCCTGAATTGATCATTACCCATTGTATACATGTGTCAAAATATCATACTGTACCTCATAAATATGTGCAATTATTTTGTAGCCAATAAAAATAAAAATTAAAATATTAGGTCAGTAAAAACAAAGAAAATTAAATTGTTTAGTGAGAGTCACTTTAAAAAATGCAATGTGTGTGGATATTATCTTGGTGAATAAGGAGCAATTTAAGCCATAATGGTGGTCCTAGAGGAAGCATTACAGGCAGGGAGGGCAAAACTGCATCTAGAACAATAGTCTATTTCAGTGAAGGCTGTTTTCTTCTCTTTCCATGATAAAAGGAATCCAATAAAATCCATCTGTCACAAGGGATTATCTGATGCTCTGGGAAATGTTACCCTTTGTCACATTGGAGGCTTAAAGTTACTCTTTACTTATTCACAAATTGAGCACTTAAAAGTGGTGGTAGCCTGACTAGTCTTTGTGAGAGAGCTGGTCATATTGTTGAGTCCATCCACAGCCTCTACCCTTGCCACCACAGACACTTTGTACAAAAGCTCAGTAAGAAAGCAACAGGGTTTCCAGGGAAGGAACCTGGCTGAACTTCAGGTCATGTCAACTTGTCCACCGGATTGCTGAGAGTTTTCTCTGACATGGTACCCTTTGGTGAATAATTCCATGGGGCCCCAAAATGCTCACGCTTTGTGTTCTTCCTGAAAGGTTTCTCCAACTTCTTGTGAAATAGGTTTTAATTCTTTTCTCTTCATTGGTCGCTGCCCATGAGTTAATGTAGCCATCTGTCTGTCCAGACAAGGAACATGCAATATTTGGTGCTTGAAGTTTTGCCCACTAGCAGAATTCCCCTTAAATATTTTCTTGAGGGACATTGCTGTAATACTGCAGCAATGAATTTCCAGTTTATGCAGGTGTTTAGTGTGAAACCCTCTATAAACCCATTCTTAGTCAAGTGGTCCCAAGGAATTTTCCATGAGGTCATACATATGTATTTAGGGGAAGCAGTGACGCGGAATAGGTGCCCTGGGAACCTGCCACCACCTGTTCAAGCAACCAGCTTATGCCCTTAGTGCCTTTTTGAGACTGATATAATATATACTATTTTCACAGGTGATGAACTGTCTGTCCACTACACAATTTGTGATGGGTAGCTCAGTTCTCACGGTCCTTTGTGGGCTGACAATCAGGCGTTTAATCCTTGCCAAAACTCAGTTAAGTCTGGGATGTGTTTCTCCAAAGAATTAATGTTAGTCGGGTGGGGTGGCTCACGCCTGTAATCCCAGCATTTTGGGAGGTGGAGGCAAGAAGATTGCCTGGACTCAGGAGATTGAGACCAGCCTGGACACATGATGAGACCTCGTCTCTACAATAAAAAAAAAAAAAATTAGCCAGGCATGGTAGCACATGCCTGTGGTTCCAGCTACTTGGAAGGCTGAGGCAGAAGGATTGCCTGGGCCCAGCTGGTAGAGACTGCGGTGACGGTGAACATGGCACTGAACTCCAGCCTGGGTGACAGAGTGAGACTTAGACTCAAAAAAAAAAAAAAAAAGTAATGTTATCTGTAGGTGAAAGCATGGATTTATTTCAAAATTTTAAAAGGAGACATTACGATTCTTCTATCACCATTTTCTAGAAGCTCTGCATAGTATTCTATCTGTTGCAAAAGCTTGCTATTATTGAATCTGCTAGGTCATAAGGTCCAAATAGCAGAACAGCTTTTTAATTTCATCCTGGACCTGCTGTGGAGCTTTTTGTTGCTTGTGGGCCCATTCACACTTCAAATATCTATTTATTGCCCACCAAATCAAGAGAGATCTAAAATGTAGCGTGTCTCCTTTTTTTCTATATGAAATGCAATGTTCAGCAACTTGTCCTTTATTTTAAAGGAACTGTCCCAACTGACCCAGACCACCGGACCCCTAGAAACTTCACTGAGGTGGCTGGGCATGATCTCCCATCCTAGGACACGTGTGTATCACTCAGGCAAATAGGGTATTGCTATTTTCTGCTCTCCAGCTTCACTCAGCAGGATGTCATCCATGAAGTGGGCTGGCATGGTGTTCTGTGGTATTTCAAGACAATCAATGTCTCTGTGAATTAGATCAGAGGTTGGTATTTTCTGTAAAGGACCAGATGCTCAATATTTTAGGCTTTTTGAGTCATACAGTCCCTTTTGCAACTATTCAAATCTGTAGTATGCACACAGCGATAGATAACACATAAGCCAGTGAGTACAGCTGTGTTCTAATAACACTTCATTTATAGACAGTGAAAATTGAATTTCATATACTTCTTATGTGTCCTGAAATATTGTTCATTGTTTAATTTTTGCCAATTATTTAAAAATATGACAACCATGCTTAGCTTGTAGACCAAACAGGCTGAATTTGGTTTGTGGTTTGTGGTTGCAATTTGCTAACACTTGGATTAGATTATGGCAGAGATCAAGAAAATTGACGTAACTCCTGAGGCAAGACCATGAACTATATTGCTGACTCTATCAGGTGAAAACAAACCATTCTAGTGATCATGATACATTGTTTTACAGAAATAAGCATAGAACACATCATTAGCTGCATACTAGATGCCAGGGGCTGTATTGGTTCACTCCATTAAACAGATCAAGTCTGAAACAGTAGGTGCAATTGGATTTACCACCTAATTCATCTTATGATAATCTGTAGTCATTCTCCTTGATATTTCTACCATCTGACATGCTATATAGGCAAGTTAAATGGTAACATAGTAAGAATCACTATCCTAGAATCTCAAGTTTTTGGTGATAGGACTAATCTTTGATATTCCCCCAGGGAATTTTAAGGTATAACAAAAAAATAGAAAAAATTATGTAGAGTATAATGATAAATATTTGTTTATATATGCATGTGCATGTATAATATGTATAGTACATGATTAAAATTGTTATTACTTGGTCATGGAATTATGGGTAATATTTTTTACTTTTGTATTTTTTAATATTTCATTTTTTACAGTGAACATATATTCTTTTATAGTCATGAATAAAATGTAGTTTGTTTTTATGTGAATCACTGTTAAAGTCAGAATGCT
The DNA here is from genome assembly GCA_963574415.1 of Tarsius wallacei. Lineage (NCBI taxonomy): Eukaryota > Metazoa > Chordata > Mammalia > Primates > Tarsiidae > Tarsius > Tarsius wallacei. Next base: position 14,937 of record CAUYQG010116680.1, on the reverse strand, counting down.
AAATTTACCCAGGTCTATACATTTAATCCTGAGAATAGTTGTACCAAAACTAACCCCAGCAGATACAAACATTTGAATCAAAATTTACTGTACCAATTTTGATTAGCTCATTATTCTTATTTTATTATTTAACTAAATACTTGAATTAGCACATATCTGATCTTTATCATTATACATATATTTGCAAAGAGAATTCTGAAAGTCCTAACTTTCAAGTAGAAGAAAATTAATTAATAGAACTTAGTTGTCAGTGCTTCCCAAACTGGTGTTAATAATGTATGAGATACATAACATTAAACTTCCTAAGCAATTTAGCAATGTTTAACCACTGTACTATAAAGGAAGGTGTTTTGCCACTGCCTTATTGTGGCAAAGCAGAGTGCGTATAAATGCTGAGACATCATTGTAACCCCAGACACCCCTCTCAGCACTACCACTATTTAGTTCATTGGATAAAAAAAAAAAAAAACTTATGGTTTCTTCAATAGTGCACATGTTGGAATTTTTTTCTCATTGGGCATATTGACTGGTGCTCATAGTGGGAATGAGAGCAAGGTGTCTCTGGGAAGGATAAGCTCAGGGAAAGACTTGGACCACCTGCAAATGACAGGACCTTAGGCACAAATCATCTGACTTGGGAAAACCCTTCCACAGCCCCTTATGTTTTGGGGAAAAGTGTGTAGAAACAAGAAAGGGGCACTGCGCTGGGCTTAGGAGTTCTTGGTTTCAGCTAGACTTTACTGATAAGCAGATGCGTAACCATGAGTTGTCACTTAACTTTATTATTATTTTTTAATGTTTTATTTTGAAGATGTGGGGTACAATGCAGGGTTAGGTATACAAATGTTCATTATGCAGGTACCCTTGTTGAAGAGGTGTGCCCCACTCCCTGGCAGTTTCCAACTACTGCCAATCCCTTTCTTGTAGTGTTATGATTATTGTTTAACGGCCGCTTATGAATGAGAGCGTGTGGTACTCAGTTATTTGTTTCTGTGATAGATCACTCAGTATTATAGACTTTAAGTTCATCCAAGTTGCTGCGAAGTTCATAATTTTGTCCTTCTTTATGGCTGCATAATATTCTATCATGTATATTACCACTTTTCTTTTTGTACCACATTTTTTTATCTAGTCCTCTTTCGATGGACAGCATGGTTGGTTTCATGTTTTTGCTATTGTAAATAATGCTGCAATAAACATGTGTGGGCAGGTATCTTTTTCATAGAGTGATTTGAGTTCCTCCGGGAATTAACTTTATTTTGTATCAGCTTTTGTATGTTCCAAAGATAGAGTGAATCAAATGCTCTCTAGGACATTTCAGTACCTGTATTCACCGACATCCCTCTTCTAAACTCCTCTCCGGATTTACCTCTCTTTAACATGAATACTGCTTTGTTCCAATTACTGATATATTGCTATTGGTTGGCACCTGTACCCTATTCCCCTTCATCCCCTGCTCCACCAAACTGCAAGCTGCTTAAAGTCAGGACCATGTCTCTTTTTGTATTCCAGCATCCAATAACTGGCATGAGCATGGCATGTGAAAATGCAATCTTTGTAAATGATCCATTTGTGAAGACTGTGGTCTGTGGGGACTCTAGTCCTAGGTTTCCCGAGTAGTGGTATAGTTGGTGAAAGAGGAAGAAATGGAACACACTTCTATTGATCTCCTATATTTAGCCATTAAATATTTTTATTTAATATATAAGATATGACACAGATATAAGTATTGCAATCTTGTAGCACATAGAGCTTGTAATTTGCCTCAGCAAGTGGTAGCCACCTCTGAATATTTTAAATTCAGGTTTCTCTAAATTTTCTAACCCAGGTTCTGTTCATTCTAACATGCCTTTAGTGGCAACATTGGTGGCGTGGCCTCTGTAGAATATTATTGCTAATGATGTAGGAAAATAAGCCAGGCACAGGGGCTCATGCCTGTAATCCCAGCACTTTGGGAGGCCAGGGCAGGAGAATTGCTTTAGCCCCAGTAGTTCGAGACCAGCCTGGGCAACATAGTGAGACCTTATCTCTACAAAAAATTCAATAAGTTAGCCAGATGTAGTGGTGCACACCTGTAATCCCAACTTCTTGGGAGGCTGAGGTGGGAGGATCATCTGAACCAAGAAAGTTGAGGCTATGGTAAGTTGTGATCGCACAACTGCACTTCAGCCTGGGTGACAGAATGAGACTCTGACCCAAAAATAAAAAAATAATTAAAGAACACATTTTATTCTTAAATTTATTAAGAATAAAAAATAAGAAAATTAAAGAACTAAAATAGAACCCAGGAGTATTTGGACTGAAAAAAGTTTTTTGAGATTCCATCTATGTAAAGCTTTCTTCAGCAGAAATCCCTATTTGTCGTATTTGTTTGAACAGTTTCAGAAAGGGAATTGATGCAGGACATGGAAGGATGGCAGAATACGCTTAGTGTATTTTACCATTAAGGCCTTTTGTCCTGTTCCTTTCATCTTTGCTCAGTGCTGCAGAAAATCCTTGTTCTATGCTTATTTAAATGTTTGTGCACCCGCCTTCACTCTGACTCTGTATCTTCTATGTTTTTGAATCTTGTTCTGACACTTTACCAAGTAGATGTTCAATAAACACTTCTTGAATAAGTCTATCTTTTTTTTTCAAATTTATCTTAAAATCATCTTTACACTTTTTTATTTATGAGATTTATTCTCTCCCAAGTAGAGAGGAACAGCACCAAGAAGAATTAAAAGGATACAATCACATTCTGTGGGAACTTAGCGAGCATGGTAATGTGCTGTCCAGATGTCCCCTCAATGAAGGACTTGCTCAACTCCAGGCAGTGCTGCCAGGGGCCAGCCTTCAGGTGGCAGTGTCTTCAGAGACTACTTCAGCTGTATGTGTGACCTAAAGTCACACCCTTCTCAGGGCAGCTCACATCCAGTGACCAAGGTGGAGGAATAATGACCTGGTTGTTTTAATCATTGTGGAATAATGGACTGGCCATTTAATTTCCTTCCAAGATATTAAGCTAGAATTTAAAAAATGTAATTATTCTGTCTTTTAAAAATGAAATTATGTTTATTAGCACATTATGAGTAATTATCACTAACTCAGAAATTATTTTTGACCAATTGTCTCTTTTTTGTTTGTTTTTTGAGTCGGAATCTCACTATGTCGCCCAGCCTGGAATGCAGTGACACGCTCACAGTCACCACAGCCACGACCTGCTGGATTCAGGTGATTCTTCCTCCTCAGCCTTCCAAGTCGCTAGAATTACAGGCTAATTTTTTGTTTTATTGTAGAGGTAAGGTCTCGCCAAGTTGCTCGGGCTGGCCTTGGACCCCTGGGCTTAGGCAATCCTCTCACTTCCACCTCCCAAAGTGCTGGGATTACAGGTATGAGCTACCACGCCTGGCTAACCTATTATCTCATTCAAATAAATTGGGTGAAGAACAATATCCTCTAGGAAACTCCAACTAGAAAATTTTTTTTCCTTTTCTCCTGTCACTTCTTTATTGTATGTCAAACTTTAGTATATTTTATATGTTAATGAATGTGGATGCTGGGCATTTGGTCTTTCTATTGTTTAAAAATTTGATTCATATAATACCTGCTGAGGATGCATGATTGAATAGAACGGACATGGGTACTAGAGTCAAACTGAGGATCACTCCAAGTCATTGCAGCAGTAAGAAACAAAACAAACAAAAAAACAAAGTAGCGGGGTGCAGTGGCTCATGCCTGAAATCCCAGCACTCTGGGAGTCTAGCAGGTCGAGGCTGCAGTGGCTCTGAGCGTGCCACTGCACTCCAGCCTGGGTGACAGAGTGAGACTCCTACTCAAAACAAAGCAAACAGAAACAAAAAACCCCTGAACATACTGAGGGTTCATATTCCAGCTAACATATGTAAAACACCTAGCACATAGCAAATACTTAGTTAATGTTAAGCCTATACATAAATTAAAATATTCTTATTGTTATTTATCAAATGCCTAATTTTAGTCTCAATTATTTAGAACTCAGAAGATGCTAACATCTTTTAAATTTTTACTTATATTTTCTGACTTGTAAATGACAAAGGACTGCCAGTGACCCAGAAATATAATTGCCAACTTATTGACTATGGCCCTGGGAAGGTAAACTTATCCCAAATTGATATTCAAGTCAACTTATCAAACACTTAAGGCATACCAGATAGTTTATTCTACCACTGTGACTTGTGGTGAGGGCCTTGGGCCATGGTGAATCATTTTGGCCTCTGGGGGGACTGGAAACTGAGTGATATCAGGCATGTGTGTGCTCCATGCCTATGTGACCAATCCTTAACAGAAATCCTGGTCACAAGATGCAGGTGAACTTCTCTGGCTCCATGCATGTTATCATACATTGTAGCTGGGAGAATTAAGTGCTGTCTATATGACTTTACTGGGAAAGGAATACTAGAAGTATGTTCCTCTTGGACTCCACTCAATGTGCCTTTTATTTTGCTGGTTTAACTTGTTTTTAAATTTTGCTGGATTAAATCATTATGCTGGTTGTAATCCCAACACTTTGGGAGGCCAAGGCGGGAAGCTTAAGTCCAGGAGTTCAAGACCAGCTTAAGCAACATAGTGAGATCTCGACTCTACAAAACGTGAAAAAGACTAACTGGGCATGATGGCACACACCTGTAGTCCCAGCTACTAAGGAGGCTGAGACTGAAGGATCGCCCACCTGAGCCCAGAAAGTCAAGGGTGTGGTGAGCCGTGATTGTGCCACTTTACTCCAGCCTGGCAACAGAGTGACACTCTGACAAAAACAAAACAAAACAAAACAAAACAAAAACTTTATTCTTTCATTGTAATAAGCAGTATGAATTTGACAGCTTTTCTGAGTTATTTGAGTCCTTCTATCGAACCTGAGGGTGGGCTTTTTTTTTTAAGTAAAGTAGTTTCCTTCCTTCCTCCCGCCCCCCGCCCCTGAGTCTCTGTTGCTCGAGCTGGAATGCAGTGGTACGCTCATGGCCACTGCAGCCTCGACCTGCTGGGCTCAGGGGATCCTTTCGCCTTAGCCTTCCAAGTAGCTGGAACCACAGGCATGCGCTACCACCCCCAACTAATATTTTGATTTATTGTAGAGACAAGGTCTCACCAAGTTGCCCAGGCTGGTCTCGAACCCCTGGGCTTAGGCAATCCTCTTGCCTCAACCTCCCAAAGTGCTGGGATTACCGGCTTGAGTCACCATGCCTGGCCCTGAGGGTGGTCTTGGGAAGGAAGCCCCATTGCAGTTGCTTAGTAAAGGTATGGACGTTGGGATTGTTAACATGGTTTTCAAACCTCACTCTGACACTTGCTGTGTGATCTTGATCAAATTGCTCCTCTATTTCTGCATAATGAAAACCAGCACAATAGCAGCATAATGAAAACTGTAACAATAACAATTACAATGTTGGTGTGAGGATTAAATAGATAATGTAAGAAAGGTTCCTGGTGTGTATTTAATTAAAGGTAGTGACTATTATCACCTTGGTGTTGGGGTGGAGGAATACACAGCTTGTTAAAATATATTCTCCAGCCCGGCTCGGTGGCTCAGCCTGTAATCCCATGCTTTGGGAGACTGAGGTGGGTGGACTGCCTGAGCCCGCGGGTTTGAGACCTGCCTGGGCAACTTGGCGAGACCTCATCTCTACAATAAATCAAAAAATTATCCAGGCGTGGTAGCACGCACCTGTAGTTCCAGCTACTTGGAAGGCTGAGGTGGAAGGATCCCTGGAGCCCAGCAGGTCAAGGCTTCGGTGGCCGGGAGTGTGCCACTACACTCCAGTCTGGGCAACAGAGTGAGACTCCACCTCAAAAAAAAAAAAAAAAAGATATATTCTCCACTGGCTAGTAATCTGGTCCGGGCAAAATCCTTTTCTTGAGGTCTATGGAGAAATTAGGTTACTTTCCGCTTCATCTACTCTTCGTAGACTGACAACTGGTTCAGTCAACAGCACAAACTATCCCTCCTACTCATAGGCACTGCTGTAGTGGCTTAGGGCCAGGACAGGCAAAGAAGGAAGTCATTTTTTCTATCTGTGTCTGAAGATATTTCTAAGATTTATATATATAAGCAATTAGGCTCTCTTTACCATTTTATCAGTAGCAGGAAGTGAACCTTCAGCAGGGGACAACTGGTCTTCTGTGACTTTTTAATTCAAGACAACCTTAAATGTTCCTTGTAACCGTATGTTGCTTGAATAACAAAATAACACCACTGGAATGGAGGGAGACACCATGAGATTAGCCTCCACTTCCCTTTTCACGGCATCCCTCCCACACCCTGCACATTGGGGCAAGCGAAGCCCTGTCTAGGAATGACAAGGAAAGACATGAAGTTGAATCTGTGTTTCTGAAATCTCTGCTATTAGAATAAAAACTTCCAAACACCAAGGCAGATCAGATTATTTTTCTTAAAATTTTAGTCGGAAGAAAGATTATTTTTCATTGAAAGATTTTAATGAAAACTAGAAGACATATGCAGTCTCAAGTTTATTACTGGCTGTATTCTCTAAGGCATTTTTTTCAAACTGAAAATTGATTTTCCATGGGAACCATGTCATATATAGTTAAAAAGTTTGTTTTGTTATTACTGTACTTGACATGTAGCCTTGCACTATTGCCAATACAAATGAATTTGGCTTCTATGTACAACACTGTGGTTCCCTAATGTAGCTCTGGTACTCTCTTTTATTCTCTGTTTCATTTTCGGGGACATGATAGGAGACATTCTACAATTCTAAGACACTGGTGTTGACTCTTTTGGCTGTAAAAGGGGAGGCAATAGGTGTGATGAGTTCCAAAAGATTATGATAAAGGAGCATGTATCTGTTAGGAGGCCTTCCGAGGTCTTAAATAACGACAGAAGTTATCATTTTACCTAATAGTAAGTCAGGAAAAGTAGCTGGGACTATCTTAGTACATAGACTCTTAGCTTTTATTCTTTGCTATTCCAGTATTGACTTCATTTCCAAACTGGAAGCAAAACAAAGGAAAATTTCCCAGAATTCCCACAACAAAATCCCCCTCGTGGTTCAGTGGTCAGAATTTGGTCATTAGTTCATTTTTGAACCAACCAATAGCACAGTATGGAATTACCATGATTTATACTATAATCAGGCACATAACAGACTGAGCAGTCATTCCCAATGTGTATTTTAGGTCAATTGCTGGCATAGCTTTCACAGCCTGTGATAGCTTTCAGTCTGTGGCTTTCTTTGTAGGCTCCAGTGCTGGCCCACTTCCCCTTCCACTGATACAGCATTAGTCGTTTACTCACCACTGCACAGAAAGGTACAGAACAACAGCATCAATCAAAAAACTTCTCCTTGCTCACCTGATCCTGAAGCCCTTTTAGGAGTTTTAATTTTAATTTTGAAATTATTTTTATTATTTCATCTTATGGCAAATGGTAATTTAAAAACATGTAAATTAAAATGCACTGCCGGGCCCGGTGGCTCATGTCTGTAATCCCAGCACTTTGGGAGGCGGAGGTGAGAGGATTGCTAAAACCAGCCTGGTCAACTTGGCGAGACATTGTTGCTACAATAAATTAAAAAATCAGCTGGGCATAATGGTGCACGTCTGTAGTTTCAGCTATTTGGAAGGCTGAGGCAGAAGGATTGCCTGAGCACAGCCGGTCAATATTGCGGTGACCGTGAGCATGCCACTGCACAGCAGCCTGGACAACAGAATGAGACTCCGACTCCCCCCCCCCCCCAAAGCACAAAGACACACACAAATACACATTTTCTCCTATTTCTCACTTCTTTCTTTTTACTTTGGTTGAGTGGGGGAGTTTTAAGAGTGTGACTCTTTGGGTAAAGAAAGGAGTATAAAACATTTGCATTTAGACAATAGCTAGACCTAGGGATTCTCTTGAGCATCATAGAGTTGGGTATGCGGTATTATGGAGTATTCTGTAGTTAGGAGATGTGATGCGGACTTGGTTAGTGGCAGATGAGGGTCAGGAATGGGGAGGGGAGTGTTGGCCATGTATCTATCATCCCTCCCCTTTCCTGTTATTCTCACTGTTTTCAAAATACTAAACCAGCTCTGGGGCCATGTATGAAGCAGGACAGGGCTGTGTCTTCACTGAGGTATAAGTAAAAGGCCTAGGCAGGGAATTCTTAGGCATGGGAAAGAAAAAAAAGTTTCTGGGATAGAATCGGGGGCTGTGGTATGAGACACCAAATAACTTTTCAACAGACTGTATTGAGGTCATGGCAAACTGCAGAGCAACTCATCTCTTTCTTAAGAATGAAGACGTGTAGTGACCCAGTTTAAAGTCACTTACCCTGATTTTTCCGTTCACATCCAGACTCATATCCACGTTAGCTCCTCCAGTTCACATCCCTCTCCCAGTATGAAGCAAAGCTGATCTGATATTTACAAATTCACATCAGTAGAGCTCCTCTTCCATTCAAGCCCTATTAAGTATAGAAAGTATACATTTTATTGTCAAAAATGCCAGAAAAAAACAAAGTCCTTTAGTCTGTCTTGGTTCAAAAGTAATCTGAAAAATTAATCTTTAGTCGTTACCTGAAAACAATGTGAAAAAGTCCTCCCATATACACAAATTTAAGGATTGTTGAAATTTTCACCCAAAAAGGAAAAAAAAACAAAACAAAACCCGAATGATATGTCATTTCAGGTGGAGATTCCAAATTTCTATGTTAATATTTAAACACTGCTAATTGTTGAACGGCTGCATCTTGAAGGAACAGAGGAAAAGCTGGGTTTATTATACTAACTCCCTTTTTCCTGAAATCAAAAGTCTTGTCTATACACAACCAATGGTAAGAAGTACTGTGGTTAAGTGGAAAGGGAGGACTGAACCATCAGAAGAACTGAGGATTAGTGATCCCAAACCTGGCTTCCCTTGCTAATTTATTATGGGTTTGGGTAAGAGCTGTGAAAAGCTCTGAAGAACATAAAGGATACATGTTCTGAAACATCTAGTTTGTTTTCTGATGCTTTCCACAAAACACGCTGAAACCGAATCCCACTCTGGACAGGAAGAAGGGTTATATTTTCTTGGTGGTGCTCTATGGATCGTGGCAAGTTGGTGGGGAAAGGAGTACGAAAAGAGAGGGGAAAGACACAGGCATAGAAAGTGTCATTTAACTTAGACATGCAAATAGACAAATGAAGTACTGGCAGGGAATGGGCATAACATAGGATTATCCTGCCTTTCTTGTCCCTACTGTGAGTTCTTCCTTGTGACTACAGCTTTGACAGAAGAGCTCCCCAGCATCCATTCTCCCTCTTCCTAACATATTCTTGATTATATTTGGATAATCATTCTCTCCCTTTCTAACTCCAGGAGTAGGCAACCATGTGTTTATTTCTGGGCTTCAGCCAATCAACCTGTGACACTCCTGTGGCTACGTTGGTCCAGGAGTAAGCATAGTGACCTAAATTTTCCTAATCAGATTGAAAGGGGGGATTTATATTCCATACTTGGTGGAGAGGTTATATTTCTCCATTAATAGACTTAAAAAGAAAGCCCATAATCTTTATTGCCATTGACAGTCATTTTCCAACTACAAGGGGGACCAGCTCGATGTCAGCCTTGGGATAGCTTGAACCCAATGCCAAGAGAATCGAGTAGAGATAGCACCTGAGACCCTGGTCACATCATTCAGCACTACCTGGAGCCTATATTAAGAGGATTCCTCTTAAATAAGGAAATACATTTTTTGTTATTGTTTCAGAAAGGTTGAGCTGGGATTTTCTATTACTTGCAGCGAGAACACCTTGACACAGCATATTCCTGGTCTCCTTTCCTTGTTCCTTTCTGCAAGTCTACCATTTGCTGCACTTTCACTTGTTTTTTCTGTTTCTCAGGGCACAGGAAACAGTTATGTCTGCTGCAATATTGACTTTACAAAACGTTTCTACTAACACAAATGAAAAAGACTGACTTGGGTTCCTATGTGCCAGTTGTAAAACCCCAGAAGAGAAAATCAGACAGATATAGCTGAGGCCAGGAGGACAGAGATATGCGGTGATCAAATACTTAGGAAGAATTATGGGAGCAGGCTGTTAAAGAAAGAAGAATGAGAACATTTTCTTCTAGGAGATATGGAGACAGGGAGGAAATCATTGACATTTTGAATACAGAAATCTTATCCATCATTATTCTCCTTGTACCTAACACATAATGATGTTAAGTAAAGCTGAGTTAAAATTAAGGATAAAAGATTGGCAATTCCAAGTATATAAAATAAGCACTGAATCCATTTCTATGTAGTGTAGGAGGCACTGATTTTCCTTATTCTGTGTAGTGGATATTGTGGTGTGCTGCCTAGATACAGTTCCCATCCAAGGCTTGAAGAACTCCTCCAGCTTTGCGAGTACTGGCAGTTGACAGGTCTTACCTGAGTCTCTCTTCTAGAATTGTCCTTGGCTAAAGAGAAGTGCCTAGCCCCAAATCAGACCTCTTTCTAGGAGACAATTCATGTCCAAAGACTGGTAGATGCCAGGGCATAAAGGTCTAGCCTTATTACTGTTATTTGGGGCACCTCTGAAGGGTCATCCCAACTCCAGAGCTCCTACTAGGATAGGCTAGGTTTCTGTTCTGATTGAATCATAGTTCAACTTTTCTCTCCACACAACTTTTTTTTTTTTTAATTTCTCCACAAGAGTTGAATCTAAGATCATTCCCCAATAAAGCTCCTATATACAAATCTCTACCTCAGAATTTGGTCCATGAGGAACTCAGCCTGCAATAATTGGTATCTGGAGAGTCTGAAAATGCAGACTCTAAGACAGGATTTTTAAGATGAATTTTTAATGGGTCAAATATCAATGAGGGCTCCATCAGTAGTGGTAGGTGGAATACAGTGGTGGTAGGCAAATAGTCCATGGTTGTGCAATTTTTTTAAACTTTCACTAGCGGTGAACTTGGAGGGCATGCCAAGGGAAGGAATGCACTGGTGGGTGCAATGTATCAGTCATTTGAGAACAACAGAAGGAATGCTAAATATAAGGATCATATTTTGTATTGCTGAGGGCCATTTAAATTCTGCAGGAAGAATGATCAGTTAAAGGCTATGTATGAAAGCAAGAGGGCCTCCTTGGCAGTGTAAAAGAGACTCTCATCTCCTTCAGGATAAGAGTAGAAGAGCTCCAGAGATGGTAGATTCTCAACCATGGAAAGTTTTCTCTATACTGATTGGGAGCCCCGATTTGGAAAAAGTGGGACCTTGAGATAGGAGATGGAGACATCTGGGTCAGTGCAATTGAAAATCTTGACTCTTGAGATTCTTCTACAGAAGGAGCCCACTTCTCCCTTGTAAAGATGAATTCCTCTCCTTCAGGTAAGCAGACAATGCTCCCCCTAAATAAGCAGGTACACAGTGATTGAGCCAGTTGATGTCGGGAAGTCTCTGCCACCAGACACTCCAGTGCTGCTTCACTGGGTACATGAACAAAGTAGTCATGGTGACATGGGTCCAACAAAATGGGTCACCCCTCACCCAGGCTGATCTAGCTATTGTTGCTGTTGAATGCTGCAGAAGTTTGTCTTGACTGGAATGGACACATATGAGGAGGGACCCCAAAAAGCTGGAATTATATTTTTTTGGACACTGGCCCCTTGTAGTACAGGCTTCCTCAGCTAGGTAAGTGTTCTCAAAACCCACTGGTATCAGTGGACCAACTAGCATTGTTGTGATTCATGATTTGCGGAAGAAACGTCCTGAGTTGTGGAAGAACAGGAAACTAGTTCTTCCACCATGACAATGTACCTGTCCACACCACATTGAGTGTCCAGCAGTTTTTGACCAAAAACGGCATGACCTCTGGTCCCTACCCTCCCTGTTCACCTGATCTCATGCCAAGTGACTTTTTTTTAATTTCCTCAGGTGAAAAAAAGTCCTTACAGGGAAATATTTTGCCGATGTGGAAGAGGTGAAAGGAAAAATGGCAGAAGCCCTAGAAAGCATCAAAATCGATAAGTTCAAAAACTGTTTTGAGCAGTGGAAAAAGAGTATTGATAGGTGTATTGCATCAAACGAAGAGTACTTTGAAGGCGACTGAAGTTTAAATATGTAAGAATAAATAAACTCCGGTTTTTTTGTGGGTCCTCCCTTGTATTCTGAGTATGAATTTAACTTTTCTGCCTTCACAGCTTCATCCACCATCACTTTCTGAGGGCTTACAAGTATCTGATCCACTGATTTGGGATCCTGGATGACATCTCATTGGACTAAGGGACCCACTTAAGACTAGATGTAGTTTGGCCAGGCTCGGTGACTCAGCCTGTAATTCCAGCACTTTGGAAGGCCAAGGTAAGTGGATTGCCTGAGGCCATGGGTTCGAGACCCGCCTGGGCAACTTGGTGAGACCTCGTCTCTACAATATATCAAAAAAAATTAGCCGGGTGTGGTAGCGTGCGCCTGTAGTTCCGGCTACTTGGAAGGCTGAGGTGGAAGGATCGCTGGAGCCTAGCAGGTCGAGGCTGTGGTGACCAGGAGCATGCCACTGCACTCCAGTCTGGGCAACAAAGTGAGACTCCAACTCTTTAAAAAAAAAAAAAGACTAGATGTAGCAATTTACATATGACTTAAGATCTACTGGTCCTGTCACATACCATTCTACCCAGAGGCTGCTGGCCTGATAGAGTAATGAAACAGCTTTAATAAAAACAGTTCTGATGAAATCTATTAATGTACCAGCTTGGAAAGAACACCCTGAGAGGCTGGGGGCATCATTCTCCAGAATCAGCATACATCTTAAATCAACAAATGTTATATGGTGTTGTTTCTCCAATTAATAGATATGGTAGATAGAGATGATTTACAGTTGGATTGGAAAAGCTCTGTGTTTGCCTCTGTGGGCGTCTAGATGTCTGGTTTTTGACTCTTAGCCAAGATAAGGGCAGTCAGATTTATGATGTGACTTTTGAAGTCTGAAACGCCTCTCCCGACCACCAGGGCCATGGTCTTAAACTGGCATAACTAGTTTGACAAGTCTGGCCAAGAGTGCATTTAAAAACTCCACTGGGAACTTCCTCATTGAGCTCTCCCAAAGCTAAGATTTCTTGCACAGATCTTGGTTGTTTGACCTAGATTCAGGTTGCAGTGTGTGCAAATCAGGACCCTGGGGAGTTGTGTAAGAGATTCCAATGCTTGCCTGTACTCTCCATCTCTTCCTGTAATGCATCATTTGCCTTGAAATAAAAGCCTTAAGTGAGTCTGGTAAGTCCTTTAAACTTGAGAAGTCTTTGTGGTAGAATACGTGGATCTGGGAACCAATGGATGGATGCAGGAGTGGCTCCACTAACCATTACTCCCCAGTTGTGCTTCCTAACTCTGCAAATCTTCAGATTTAGAAATCCTGATCCCAAAGAGGGATCCCAAACTTCTACCAGAGGATACGGAAAGTGTTTCATTAAACCTCAAGCTATGGCTGCCATCCAGTCACTTTGGACTCATTGTGCCAAAACAGCAGCAGTCAAGAGGGAGATTCACCAACCTGGAAGAAGTAATTAACCTTGATCATCAGGAAAGAACATGTTTGGCACTCATGTGATACACTTGTTTTCTTGATACAACAGGAACATACTGAGAAGGGATGATGACTGGGTCTTAGACCCCTCAGAGGTGAGTGTCTGGATCACCCTACCTAGGTGAGCTGCCTAGGCTGGAAAAGGTAAAGGAAATCCAAAAGAGCTGTAAAGGAGAATGAAATGAGTATCATTATGGTCTTGACACTGGCTACAAGATGGGTCTGGAGGCCCCATAAAATCCTAGTGAAGCTGCTCTCAGAACTTAAATGAAGCATGTAGATCCAAGAGGCCCAGGAGTGGACAATAAAGGATGCTGTACAGCCCACTCAGATCCTCTCATTCCAGGAGTAAAGCTCTCACTACCCTAGCTGCTGGAAGTGTTGCCAGTCAGTTGCTCTCAGCTGAGCTCCAGTCCTTGGTCTTGGTTGAAGAAAGCCACCTTGCTCAAGGTCTCACCCCTTCCCAGGGGTAGAGCTCCAGTGTCCGGTTGTTTTGAAGGTACAAAGACCTGACCCTCTTGCTCCAGTGTGGAGCAACTCTGAAGTGTCATTCTAGCTCAAAAGCTTCCTCTAAAGTTAACTGAGGCTATTGTGGTGACTGCATCACTGTTCAACTTCTTTCGCTGCCCAATTTTATTTTCTTCCTGTCCCTATTAATCTTGTTCTTGAGAGTACTGCCCAAGAAGCATTCTGCACTCAATCTCTGTCTTAGAGTTTGTTTTTCAGGGAACCCAATCTGTGATCATCTGAATACAGCTTTCTAAAATCCAGTTTAGTCTCCAGGAAGCCTGTCATTGTCCTCTTACTCTAGGTGCAAAACTGCAGTGGTTCTTTTTTTTTCTTTCTTTTTTTTTTTTTAACAATAAATTTGTAGTAATTTTGTCTTTTTAAAAATTATTATAAAGATGTAGGGTACAATTCAGGGTTAGGTATACAAACATTGATTATGGAGGAACCCTTGTTGATGAGGTATGCCCCGCCCTTCCCTAGCAGTTTCCCTCAACTGCCAATCGCACCACCCCTCCCCTGACAGTTTCCCACTACTGCCAATCCCTTTCTTATAGTATTATAATTGTTCAAGGTCTGCTTATGAGTGAGAACATATGGTACTCTGTTCTTTGTTTCTGTGATAGATCACTGAGTACGATTGACTCTAAATCCATCCAAGTTGCTGCGAAGTCCATATGTTTGTTCTTCTTTATGGGGGCATAATATTCCATTGTGTATATATACCACATTTTTCTTTTTTATCCAGTCCAGCTTTGATGGATAACATGGTTGGTTCCATGTTTTTGCTATTGTGAATAGAGCTTCAACAAACATATGTGTGCAGGTATCTTTTTTGTAGAATGATTTGAGTTCCTCCAGGTGTATTCCTAATAGGGGAATTGCAGGGTCATATGGGAGGTCAATTTCTAGTTCTTTCAG
>CAUYQG010116676.1:0-15841 GCA_963574415.1 Tarsius wallacei | reverse complement strand
TCACTCTGTCACCCAGACTGGAGTGCAGTGGCCGCTCCCGGCCACCGCAGCCTCAACCTGCTGGGCTCCAGCGATCCTTCCGCCTCAGCCTTCCAAGTAGCTGGAACTACAGGCGCGCGCTACCACACCCGGCTAATTTTTGATTTATTGTAGAGATGAGGTTTCGCCAAGTTGCCCGGGCGGGTCTCGAACCCGCGGACTCAGGCAATCCACTCACCTCAGCCTCCCAAAGCACGGGATTACAGGCTGAGCCACCGAGCCCAGCTTTTTAATTATTTTAAAATGTGGAGTACAATTCAGGATTAGGTACATTGTGGTCATCATAAGGTAAAGTGTGGGTACCCTTATGGATGCTATGTGTCCCCTTTCCTCCCTGGCAGTGTTCCACTACTGCCAATCTCTTTCTTATAGTATTATGGTAAATGTTCAGGGTTCGTTTATGCGTCAGAACATGTGGTCCTCTGTTCTTTGTTTCTGAGATAGATCACTGAGTGTGATAGACTCTAAATCCATGCAAGTTGCTGCGAAGTCCATGTGTTTTTCCTTCTTTATGGCTGCATAAAATTCCATCATGTATATGTACCACATTTTTTTAATCCAGTCGTCTTTCGATGGGCAGCACAGTGGATTCCATGTTTTTGCTGTTGTAAATAGTGCAGCAATAAACATGCGTGCTCAGGTATCTTTTTTATAGAGTGATTTGAGTTCTTCCAGGTATATTCCCAGAAGGGAGATTGCTGGCTCATATGGAAGGTTGATTTTTAGATCTTTTAGGAATCACCGCACTGTTTTCCACAGAGGTTGTATTGGTTTACACTCCCACCAACAGTGTAAAAGTGTTCCCTTTTCCCCTCATCCTCTCCAGCATCAGTTTATATTTTTTATTTTCTATACATGATGATGTTTTGACACTTTTCTGGCTGGGAGACACTGTCTGATGTGCTCCACCAACGACGTGGAAGGAGAGGTTCCTGCACTGAATAAAAGTTTGGAAGCAATGTCCATTATTATACATAATAAGTGACACATTTTAAATACAAAAGTATTAAAATTCTGTAACTTAATTTTCTTATGTTACCAACTTTGAACACTCTAATTGAATGTTGATGTTTCATTTTAAAACATTGGGGCTCTTAGTTCTAATGAGACACTTCTAAGATGCTCATTCTTTGACTTCCTAACCGACCATCATATAAAAGAACAGAGAACAGGGTGTTTCTGTTTCACTTGTTTTCCTGTTTTCTGCATGAAGCATTCCTGCTGATTGCTCGTGAGTATCTATTATCCCTGCTCCTTTTAGTTATAGACACCTAGGGATGTAGTCGGCCGTGACTGGCTACAGAGGGTGTTTCCCAGACTCCCTTGCAGCTATATATGGTCCTGGGATGACGTTTTACCCACACTTATGACATAGAAGAGAAAGAAAACTTGTTTTTGTTCATCTAAAAGACAATACTGGGAAAAAGATCTAGCAAGGACACCGGAGCAAATTTTAATTAAATACAGGGAATTGCTTTCTAATGGTGGCATTCTCTAGAAGATACTGAAATTCCAAGGGAAGGCATGATGGCTCACACCTATGATCCCAGTTCTTTACGAGGTTGAGGTGGGTTTAGGTGAGCCCAGGAGTTCGAGACCAGCCTGGGTAACATAAAGAGACGTCATCTCTACAAATTTTTTTTTTTTAATTTAGCCAGGTGTGGTGGTGTGCGCCTATAGTCCCAGCTATTTGGGAGACTGAGGCAGAAGGATTGCCTGAGCCTTGGAGGTTGAGGCTGCAGTGAACCTTGGTCATGCCACTGCACTCCCACCTGGATAACAGAGTGAGATTCCGATTCAAAAAAAAAGAAAGAAAAGATATTGCACTTCCAACATCAGATATTCTTTTCAAACAAAGGCTGTCTGATGTGCTCCACCAACGACGTGGAAGGAGAGATTCCTACACTGAATAAAAGTTTGGAAGCGATGACCTTTAATGTCTCTTCAGTTCTAACGTTTATGATTCTATGCCAAATAAGATTAGGACAGTTGGAACGACGGAAAGGAAATGGAAGGCAAAAATGACAGGAGAGACGAAGATAAGAAGATGGAGTAAAAAAAAAAGTCATTTTATGCAGGGGGTGGGGGTCAGAGTCGTCATGCTCGCTGAGAACTATGCCATGGCAAAGCTCCCATCACGCCCCTGCTGGCCACCCGCCATCCTGCCTGGCCCAGCCTCTGCAGGGCCCTGGCCCAGGACTGGCTCAGGGCCAGACACCAGCCACAAGGAAGGTAAAACTTCCAGATTCACGGTGAGAGGCACAGCCACAGCCCCCCAGGACGACGAGACCACTTGCCATGTGCACCTCTGCTCAAACCACTGTTATGGAAAGCAGAGATCCTTGAGTTGAGATACGAGAGAGAAGACTTTCAGAGCTAAGTAGCTTGAATCCAAACATAGAGGGCTGAGAAATACGTCTAATTGAGTAGGAAAATAATTGCTTTAGTTATAATTTTTCTATCATATCGAGTGTCACATATCCCCACCCCCTTTTAAAAAACAAAACAGTCGTGTCTTTCAAACAAAGTATGTTCGAGAATCTTTAAGGCAGGCTCTGAATTCAGAGTATGAAAGTGAAACCGTGTCTCACGGCATCGCGACATTTTAATTGGGATTGAAAATCCCTTTCATTCATCATTTTAGTAGTGGCTTCAGACTCCTTGACTGATTCGCGGTCCAGTCACAGAGTCATTCGCCATTCTGACTTCTCACGCGCTGTCTGTTGGCTTTTGCCATACTTGCATTTATGCCTGAGCCGGATTCTGTCACTTTACAAGCACCTTAGCTAATGGCTCCCTTCGGTTTATTAATAAGTGTAATTAAGGCAAATAATGTGAAAGGCCGTGCCACACCCACCCTTGGGGCATCTCCAGTGCCTGACACAGGGCCCCGGTTATCAGAGGGGCTCAGAGACACTTTCAGTCAACAATCATCTACTGAGTCTCTGCTGTATACCTGCCAACATTCTGAGCACTGGTTGAAAAGTGTTGTGGTGAAGAGTGTGGCCTTCCAAGGAAGAGAAGTCTTTGTTTGAGTCGCTGTTCTGTCATTTAGTATACCTCTTATATCTTATAAGATATATATATATATAATATATCTTATGCCTTTTATACTTTCTTATATCTCAGTTACCTATAAAATGGGCAAAATAATAATAACTTCTTCCCAGGTAAAAATTTAATATGGCCATTAATACATGTAAGATGCTTAACATAGCCCGGCATGTAGCAAAACCTCAATTAATGTTGTCAATAAGTCAATCACATAGTATCTATAAGATGACATTAAATAATATGACCATTCATCTTATCATGTATGCACTATAAATTCCTGGAACAAAAGTTTTATGAGGAAAAGACTCTGCCAATTTTTGTCTTTACTGCGATATCGCCGCAGTCTAAAACAGTGCCTGCAACATTGTAGGCACTCGAAAAAGGGTTTTAAACAAATGGATCCGTGATCAAGACACACGTTTACATTTATTTCAATAATTAGGAGGCACACGAAAGAATCTCTATTAAAATTAAATGATTCGGGACCCTCCTGGGCAACTTGGTGAGACCTCATCTCTACAATAAACCAAAAAATTAGCCAGGCGTGGTAGTGCGCACCTACTTGGAAGGCTAAGGCGGAAGGATCGCCGGAGCTCAGCATGTCATGGCTCCCGGCCACCGCACTCCAGTCTGGGCAACAGAGTGAGACTCCAACTCAAAATAAAAAAAAAATTAAATGAGGCAGGATTTCTAACATCTCTAGAGATTCTGTTTCTTTCCAAGAAGGATCTTCTTTAGAAAGACAAGGTCGCTCACGTCATGTAGGCAATAACAACTTACACTATTTCTATATGTATATAATCTAAGTAATGAAATCTTCAAGTTGGCAATTGATGCGGCGAGCTCATTAAGCAGAACTGGTAAACATTCAGAGAAGTCTTGGCACACAGAAACTGGAAACACCCAAAGTGATGAATTCTCGGTTTTCTTCTCAGTCTCTGAGACTACACAAGATAAACGTCTGCAACAGAAGAAATTAAAATGCCAATGATTTCAGTCTTGTCTCCCAACATATCTTAGCCGTTCCCGACGTAGAGTCGAAATGGTTCAAGCACATTCGGTTGTTTATCCGTTCAGCACTCGGAAAGCAGGGTTTCAGAGGGGGAGGAAACAGCAAGTCGTTACGCATGCGAACGGCCCCCAGGATTAATGTTCAGGAATTATGGAATGAGAGTCCTGCATCACTTCTGTCTTCTGCCTCATTTTCCTCCTTCTTCTCGAACCTTCAGTCTCATGGAGAACACTCCCTTCCTGCCTGGGACCCTGGCAGGGCGGGCCAGCTAGGATAAGCACAAATGCCTCATCCTCCCTTCACGCTGAACTGAGAGGAAGAGCCCAAGCAAACCCTGGTGCCAGTTTCCAGCCACTTCCCTCGCCTCCACCGTCGGACGGTCGAGCCCCTTTCTACAGGAGGAAAGAATAAATTAAGACAGATACTCACAGAGTGGGAGAGCTATTGAGGTGAGTGGGGAGTAGGGTGTGGGGTGTGAGAAGGGAACAGAGCAAGGAAGAAATACCTGTCACCTCACACGAACCTTTTCATTTAATTTTCTTTTACTTTAATTTGTTTTGTCTTGAGTCAGGGCCTCATTCTGTCACCCAGGCTGGAGTGCAGGGGCACAGTCATGGCTCATCGCAGCCTCGACCTCCTGGGCTCAGGTGATCCTTCCACCTCAGCCTCCCGAGTAGCTGGGACTACAAGTGCACGCCACTACATCCAGCTAATTTTTTGATTTCTTTGTGGAGATGAGGTCTCCGATGTTGCCCAGGCTGCTCTCCAACTCCTGTGTTCAAGCAATCCTCTCACTTCAGTGTCCCCAAAGTGCTTGGATTACAGGTGTGAGCCACCACGCCTGTGCTTAAATTAATGCAAGTCTGAGACCAGCCAGCTAGTCCGCCTCTGATCTTCTTAAGAACTTGAGGCAACAAGTTTCCGGTTTTGCCCAAAGTTACTTAGGCTGTACTTCTTTCACTGATAATTAAACAAATCCAATAAACACAGGAGACTCACAATTTTACCAAGTTATAAAATATCTGGAGGTACAGTCTAAGTTTAAAAATCAAAATATGCCAAGTCTTATGAATATTCAATATTTTCAACTATGGGCAGTATTTTCTGTTTTAAACCAGTTACATGATTAGAAACGCAAAACTTGGTTTTTATTCATTAAAACTATTCTCTTTGAGATGTGACTGTGCAATTAATGGGTAAAATTAGGAAATAACTAATTTATTTTGAAGACATTATCTCAGCAACTCTAGTTAATATAATTATTATTAAGTTAACAACAGAGGCAGTAGCATGAAAATTAGAAAGAATGTACCTGGCCAGGCATGGTGGCTCAAGCCTGTCATCTCAGCACTCTGCGAGGCCAAGGCAGAAGGATCACTTGAGCCCAGGAGTTCAAGACCAGCCTGGGCAGCACAGCAAGACCTTGTCTCTATCAAAAATAAAAAACAATTAGCCAGGTGTGGTGGTGCATGCCTATAGTCCCAGCTATTGGGGGGGCTGAGACAGAAGGATCACCTGAGCTCAGAAAGTTGAGGCTGTGGTGAGACATGACTGTGCCACTGCACTCCAGCCTGGGTGACAGAGTGAAATCCTTAATCAAAAAAAAAAAAAAAGCACATACGCTATAGTCAGACTGCCTACCTTCAGATCAGGCTCTGCCACTTACTGTGAGACCTTGGTCAAGTTTTTCCACAGAAGCAAGTGCTTTCTCATCTATAAAGTAGATTATGAAGTGATTAAAAGATAATGTGGGCTGGGCTCAGTGGCTCAGCCTGTCATCCCAGCACTTTGGGAGGCCAAGGTGAGCGGATTGCCTGAGCCCGTGGGTTCGAGACCCATCCTGGCAACTTGACAAGACCTCGTCTGTGTAATAAACTTAAAAATTAGCTGAGCATGGTAGAGTGCATCTGTAGTTCCGGCTACTTGGGAGACTGAGGCGGAAGGATCGCCGGAGCCCAGCAGGTCGACTCTGGGGTGACCATGAGTGTGCCACTGCACTCTAGCCTGGGTGACGGAGTGAGACTCCAACTCAAAAAAAAAAAAAAAAGATAACGTGAGCTGGATGCAGTGGCTCACACCTGTAATCCTAGCACTTCGGGAGGGTATGGTAAAAGGATTTCCTGAGCTCACAGGTTCTAGACCAGCCTGGGCAACATGGCAAGATAAATTAAATAAATTTAAAAAAAAAAAAAACCTAGCTGGGCTTGGTGGTGCATGCCTGTAGTTCCAGCTACTTGGAAGGCTAAAGTGGAAGGATCGTCTGAGTCCAGCAGGTCGAGGCTGCAGTGGCCGTGAGCGTGCCACTGCACTCCAGCCTGGGTGATAGGGACCCCGAATCAAAAAATAAAAATAAAAAAATAAACTAAATGCAGCAAGAAAATATAAAGACAAGTAGAAACAAACAAACAAAAAAATGGAGTCCCATGAGGAAAGAAAAATAATTGCGGCCAGGCACAGAGGCTCACACCTACAATCCCAGCACTTTGGGAGGCTGAGGTGAGAGGATTGCTTGAATCCAGGGGTTCAAGACCAGCCTGGACAACTTGGTGAGACCTCATCACCAAAGGAAATCAAAAATTAGCTGGACATGGTGGCACACACCTGTAGTTCCAGCTACTGGGAAGGCTGATGCAGAAGGATTGCCTGAGTCCAACAGGTCGAGGCTGTGGTGGTCATGAGCGTGCCACTGCACTCCTGCCTGGGTGACAGCGTGAAATCCTGACTCAAAAAAAAAAAAAAAAAAGCACATACTCTATAGTCAGACTGCCTACCTTCAGATTAGGCTCTGCCACTTACTGTGAGACCTTGATCAAGTTTTTCCACAGAAGCAAGTGCTTTCTCATCTATAAAGTAGATTATGAAGTGATTAAAAGATAATGTGGGCTGGGCTCAGTGGCTCAGAAGGCTGATGCAGAAGGATTGCCTGAGTCCAACAGGTCGAGTCTGTGGTGGTCATGAGCGTGCCACTGCACTCCAGCCTGGGCGACAGAGTGAGATTCCGACTCAAAAAATAAAATAAAAGCTAATATGGAAAGTGTTTAGAACAGAGTCTGACACAGAGCGAGCATTCCATCAGTGTTTATCATCATTGTTGATGTTATTGGAT
This sequence comes from Tarsius wallacei, assembly GCA_963574415.1. Classification (NCBI taxonomy): domain Eukaryota; kingdom Metazoa; phylum Chordata; class Mammalia; order Primates; family Tarsiidae; genus Tarsius; species Tarsius wallacei. Next base: position 8,630 of record CAUYQG010116676.1, on the reverse strand, counting down.
AAAACAACGGATTTTGCAGCAAGCAAAATCCTAGGTGCCACCAAGGCGACTTAGCCATCCAGCTCGATGCTTTCAAGCGCCTCATGGGTTGGTTCATTTCATCCTCTCACACTTGGCTTCAATTAGAGAAACGAGGACCGACTCCACCTGGAAGAGGCACAGAAGCCCACATGTGCGATCCGATTGCTGCAGAATCTCAGCCATGTGGGGAACGACAAAGCCAAGAAGCGCCAGAGGGTCCCTTCATGGGAGAGGAATGCACTGGAAAGCGAGCCATCTCACCCGGAATCTGGGGCTTGAGACAGAAAGACTCGAACGCCGGCTGCTTCTGCGTGTTGTCCATGGCACGACCACGTGCTCAGAACTCTGCTTTGGGAGCCTGGAGATCTCAGGCTCCAAACATGCACAGACCAAGCATGCACTGTGACTGGGAGGAGCACTCAGAGCACAGTCACTCCAACCCAACATTGTAAAACCACATTGTCACCCACATGTGAGGGGACCCAGAAAACCTGGAATTTATTTGTATAAAATGTTGTATTTATTCTTGCATGTTTAAGCCTCGGCCGCCTTCCAAGTACTCTCCATTCAATGCAATACACCTATCGAGATGCATTTTCCTCAGGTTAAAGCAGTTTTTGAACTCGTCAGTTTGGATGCCTTTTAATGCTTCAGTCGTTTTTTGTCTCACCTCTTACACATCCACAAAATGTTTCCATTTTTCATCCAGGACTTTTTTCATCCAGGGAAACAGTAAAAAAAATTTGCTCAGGGTGAGATCGAATGAATAGGGAGGGTGGGGCACAGGGGTCATGCTGTTTGGGGTCAAAAACTGCTGAACACTCAGCTCGGTGTGGGCAGGTTGTGTAAATCCCCCACCATGAAATGGACGAGCGGGTTGCAAGAATCTCCAAAAAAAATTCACTGAAGCTGAAGGCAGCCTCTCAGAACAATGCTAGCTGGTACACGGATGCCAATGGGTTCCGGGAAAACCCACCTAGCGGGGGGAAGCCAGTACCACAAGGGGCCTGCCCTCCAAAAGATAATTCTGAATTTTGGGGGGTCCTGTCATACACCACACACACACACACACACACACACACACACACACTCTCTGCTGGCCATATCCAGCCACGGAGCTGTTCAGTTGAGACACCTGGTTATATATCCAAAGGTGAATAGTGACTTTATCTGGGTAGTATGTTTACAGATGATTTTTATCTGTATGTATGCATCATATTATTTTCTAACCGTTTTACAACGTGCATTATTTCCATTTAGATTTAAAAACACACACATGGCCACTGCCTTGCTAAGCTATGGTGTGGCCATGCGCTCTTTGAGCTATGGCCAGGCCATGTTTTTTTAAGCTTTGGCTCCCTCCTCTTCCTTGGGGAGGTAAATCGCCTCTTTTTCTCTCTCCTTTTCTAATTTATTTATAAATGAACGATATTTTCTCCTCTAAAATAAATAAATCAATAACACACATGTAATAGGTAATTTTTAAAGAATTTTTAGGTTAAGAAACTCAGCTGCACCTAACTAAATGAGTTATTTTGTTACATCTTAGAAAACCACATCGCAAGCCTTACGAGGAAAGAATGGATAAGTATTTTAAGGAACGAGAGAGAGAGAAAACCATGCACATAAGATTAATTGAGGAGACAAAGGACATCTTTAGATGATTGTTTGTTCTAGAAAAACAGTCCAGTATGCCACTTTCAGCAGCCAGAATTTTCAGTGATTTAAATACACCAAGCCCAGTAAGTGCTTTTTAAATGTGGTGAAATTGTATTTAACTGTCCAGAATGACGGACTATCCAAAGAATTATTCCTTTCTTTCAAGCTGTGACTAGGCAGTACGTCTCCAAACCAGACACCTGGACCGGAGGACGGTTTTCTTTCCAGGGTCTGTTCCTTGGATGCCAAGAGAGGAAACGTTAAGACACGATGAGCCCAGGAGGGCTCCATTAGAACCTTGGTGGACTTTGTATAGAAACAGGCGATGACCTGGACAGAGGGGAACACATCGCTTAAACTTTAAGGGTTTAATGCTTTAAACCAAAGGCTTTGGGGCTCAGAATTTATCTCGTTAGGAAATTATCTTTTAAATTGGGCTTGTGTGTTGACTCAAAGTCAGAGCTGCTACACCAGGCATGTCCAACCCACGGCCCACCTGTGACCCAGGATAGCTAGTCATGCGGCCCCACAAATTCTTTTCACATCATGTGTTTTTTAGCATTTGTTCTCTTCGTGGGCCTATGCGTAGTTCCATTTTTGAACTTCATGACCACACCTTATTTGTGACATGGCTTTTTGGCAGATGTACACCTGTGAGCAGCTGTTTTCAGTTAGGAAGCTCAGAATTTATCTCACGGAGAGCAAAATCGGAACAAATGTTTCTCACAAGCACCTTGAGAACTCACTAAGAATTGTGACCACTTCCATCGAACCAGACGTTGATAATTTTATAAAAACAAGGTCAAATTTCCCACTCGTTTTATACTGTTCTCACTTTTCTAAACTTTATAATAAAAAAATAAGTCTTATTACATATATACACTAACCATACTATATAATTTATGTGTGGCCCAGGACAATTCTTCTTTACTCAATGCAGCCCATGAGAAGCCAAAAGGTTGCTCATCCCTGCTCTGAAACATAAAGGGTATGTGTGTGTGTGTGTGTGTGTGTGTGTGTGTGTGTGTGTGTAAAACCTATTTAGTGGAGTTAAATTAGGGTCATACATATCCTAGAAAAACATTGGAGGCCGGGCATGTAATCTCAACATTTTGGGAGGCTGTGGCGAGAGGATTTCTTGAGGCTAGGAGTTTGAGACAAGCCCAAGCAACAGAGCAAGACCTCGTTTCTACAAAGAAATAAAAAAACTAGCCAGGTGTGGTGGTGCGTGCCTGTAGTCCCAGCAACTCGGGAGGCTGAGGCAGAAGGATTGCCTGAGCCCAAGAGAACAAGGCTGTGGTGAGCCATGGTTGTGCCACTACACTCCAGCCTGGGTGACTGAGTAAGACGGACTCAAAAAAATAAAAAAGGAGCATTCAATTCCATTAGTAAACCTTGAGCCCCGGTTTAAATTTGAGAGTCGCAGGCCTGTGTTCATGGACACACTGTCCCATGTTGTGGCAATTCCATATTCCAGCTATCAAAATGAGACAGAGGAGCACCGTCATGACGTAACGAAAGCACTGTGCTTCTTGCTGTCCTGGTCTTGAAGAATTGAAGCTCGAATAACATTTTTCACTAATATTCTCAAGGCAAAAAATATTTCTTTACATTTTTTTTAAGTCCATCGATGACATTAAAATGTCATTACCCACAGCAACATTCGTAGGAAACTATTTTGTGGAACTCTCTTTGTGACTTAATGCACAAACACTACTTAGGTGGTATATACGATGTTTACCAGCATACATATTTTATTCATTCCACAAATAATTTTTGATGATATACTCTGTGTGCAGCATCTCAGTAGGTTCTGTAGAGGAAATTCAAAGAGATAAAGATGTAAAAAAAAAATTTTTTAAAAACCCAAAATCCTTTTTTTTCTTTTTTCTTTCTTCTTTTTTTTTTTTTTTTTTTTTGAGTCGGGGATCTCACTCTGTTGAACAGGCTGGGAGTGCAGTGGAATAGATCATTGTTCACCACAACCTTGACCTCCTGGGCTCAACGGATCCTTCTGTCTCAGCCTTCCGGGTAGCTGGGATTACAGGCACACACCACCATGCTCAACTGTTATTTTAAAAACTGTAGAGACGAGGTCTCCCTATGTCACCCAGGCTGCTCTCCAACACTTGAGCTCAAGCAATCGTCCCATCTCAGCTTCCCAGGTTGCTAGGATCGCAAACTGAGCCATTACACCTGGCCCTCAGTGTTCATCATTAGAAAAAAAACATGCACATCTACAAACTCATGAACAAACAACATGGATTAAGAACTGATTGGAGAACACAGCAAAGAACCAGATACATAGAGATAAACATACGCTGGGGTCATCAGAAAACACCTCTTGGAACTTAAGACACACAAGAATGGAAAATACATACTTTAATGCAATTATCTTGCAGCTGCTTACTTTGCCGATTTTAATTTCATGCTTTTTGGGAGCTGAGAATAAGGATGGATCAATTAGTCAGCCTCTATTGTTCACATTCTATGCTAGCTGCCGACGTCTAAGTATTCTCCCAAAATGTCTAAGAATGATGTTCTTTCCTAAGTGTACATTAAATACTTAGGAAATGCTAATCGGTGAATAAAACAAACTTTTCTTGTGTAACCGACAGAGTAGGCAGGTTAGAGTAGGGAAGTGTCAGAGTTGTGGGAGGTGACAGGAAAAAGTCAGAAAGCAGGAGAACCTCTTACAAACCTGTCCCGATTTCGAGGCTGCTAAAAAATTTGTAAAAACTGTTAGAATAATTATCAGTCAACAGTCCTGTTGCAGCCTCCTCAGGGTGTTTTTGGTTGGGAGCTGACCACCAGGGCAGGAACTAGCTTAGAGACCCCCCCGGAACACGGGCATCAAATAGCCATGGCCAAGACGACCATGACCCACTTTTGCCTTCATTGTTGAGTTCATTAGTACACTAAACCACACACTCTCAAACACCAGGAAAGTTTCAACCCTGCCCACGTACAGTAATAAACTTGGTGGCACCCCAATTCCAGGAATTGCCCACCCATCTTAGAAAAATCCACCCCTTTAATAGAATCGTCCACCCCTTCATCATTGTAACTCACAAAAACCACAAGCCAAAGACCCCCAGGACAACATCCTTGTGCCTGCTCACACGCCCACACGTTGCCCTAGAGTGTGTACTGTCGTTGCTTTCACTTTTAATAAACTTGCTAACTGCCTTGCTACTTTCAGCTCGCTCAGAAATTCTTTTCCAAAGCAAAGTCAAGTGACCCAGACCAGAACACTGGTAACAGACACAGAATCCCGGTAACATAAATCCGTGTTTTTTGTTCTGAATGTTGGAATTACAAAAACAAGACCTTTTTCTTGCCCTCAGGTGACTCATAATCTAGTAGAAATCAAACTGTAAACCACATGTGAGGAAACCGTGTGAAAAAAATGCTTTAATGGAAGCACAGGTGCATGGAGCTGGGAGCTGCTGGTTCTGATGGTGGGAATCGGAAGAATGGGAGTGTCTGCAAAGACCTCCCAGGCTGTGTAGAAAGAGAACAGAAAATGAAACAAGTATATTACAAATGGAGGAAATAGCTGACCAAAAGCCCAGAGGCGTATGGAAGCTGGAGAGAGAGGTAGGCTATAAAGAGAGCACAAGGTACATAGGGGGACGGTGTGGTGACAGATGTGATGCTCGCAGAAGGGGTGCTGATCGCAGGGCTGACATCAGTGCTCCTGCAGAAGCTACGTGGAAACTGGAGAGTCTTAAGTGGGTAATTTATTGGCGAGGTTTATGTTTTAGACAAATCACTCCGGAGGATGTCTAGAAGAACCAAATACCCTCCGAAAGTTGGAGTTTTACTTCAGACTTATTTTCTCTACCCCAATTTCCGCTAACTACACTGGCAAGCTTTTATTTTCCAAGTGGTAGGCTTTTTTTCACATGGTTCTCATGCAATGACCATAAGAGAAAAGGATCTTAAAGAATACAAGTGAACTCAGTTCAGTGGAACTCTGTATTCCCTCTCTATCTACAACACAACACTTCTTAGATTCCCTACCGCAGGATACACTCATGCCTCCTTAATTATTCATTTCTCATTGTGTCAAGAAAATTAGCCAGAGTGAGTCTGACAGAAGAAAGCAAAACTTAGAGCCAAGAATAAATTACTGTAAGCATTGAATGCTATAGGCTTAAACAGCCATTTGGAAAATTATCCCATCATAAAAGCAAAAGCAATCTACATGTACAAAAGTTGCAAACTCCATATATTCATTGGCATGATTGTTCTTTTGCTCCTAAACATTCTCAAAGCATGTCTAGCTCTGAGCTACTTTTGCTTAGAAAAAGAGTTGGAATAATTTTTAGAATGTGTTATGTTGGACATTTTTTTTCTTGATAGATTATGCTTTGTCTAATATCCCAACGCGGTCAAAGGCATTCCTCTGGCAACTTGCAAATTTTACTCAAACTGTCACCTTTAGTAAAAATTCAGAATGTCAAAATAATCTTAATTTTAGCATGAAACGTTAGGTGTTTTGCTGTGTACCTTAAAAATACCAAATGCTGGCAAGAAAATGTACGGAACGTAAGAAAATGAGTATGTGTGGACAGGTAGCACATTTCTTTTCTAGTATTCAAACGTTCTCTGGTATGAAACTTCTTAAGCGAGATTGCTACTTTACAAAACCCACTTTATGTATAAAGCAAAGCTTATATGCAAAAACAAAACCAAAAAACAACACAACATTTTTAGGTTCCCTAATGCTCAGTCGCTGATTTACTCTAAAATAGTTTGGTGTCCATCAAGTTCTTAACTGCCTAAAGTCTGCTTGCTATTAAAGTTCTGCAATTTTCCTTCTATGCCAGTGCTACATAGAATTTTGGCCCAATGTGTTGATTTTTGCTTTTTGCTTTAAATTACCAACTTTAGGCCTGGCACAGAGGCTCAGCCTGTAATCCCAGCCCTTTGGGATCCCCGGGGGTTCGAGACCAGCCTGGGCAACTTGGTGAGACGTCTCTACAATAAACCAGAAAAACTAGCCGGGCGTGGTGGCATGCGTCTGTAGTTCCAGCTACTCGGAAGGCTGAGGCAGGATTGCCTAAGCCTAGGAGGTCAAGGCTGCGGTGGCCGTGAGCATGCTGCTGCACTCCAGTCTTGGCGATAAGAGTGAGACTCCAACTCAAAAAGAAAAAAACTATTAACTTTGTCACTCTTTATAGACATTGGTCCACTTCCACCTGAAAAGCAGGATTCATCCACTTCCACTTAATAGTCTATAGAATGAAATTTCACCACAAATCATAGTAACTTACATAGGGAGAAAGTGACTGAAATAAGAATATTTTATACTCATGCCTCAAGATATCTCCCAAATCTTGCTTTTGTGTGTATAATTAAAGGCATCTGCTCTCCACAGTTAGTTTCTTCTTAGAGCTATGCAGTATTGTTAGTATCCATACTAGGCCGCATGGATCACCAAACTTGCAGGAGAGGGATAAAAAATAGCTACGCTGGCCAGGCACAGTGGCTCAAGCCTGTCATCCCAGCACTTTGGGAGGCCAAGGCAAGAGGATTGCCTGAACCCAGGGTTTCGGGATCAGCCTGGGCAACTTGGTGAGACCACATCTCCTCAATAAATCAAAAATTAGCCAGGCATGGTAGCACACGCCTGTAGTTCCTGCTACTTGGAAGGCTGAGGCGGAAGGATTGCCTGGGCCCAGCAGGTCGACGCTGGAGTGGCCGTGAGGCCATGAGTGTTCCACTGCACTCCAGCCTGGGCCACAGAGTAAGACTGATTCAAAAAAAAAAAAAGCTATCCTCTGTCAATCAGATGCAGTTCCGAAACCAAGTGATTGGATGAGCACATTCATATATTAGGGCTGCTCTAAGTCAGAAACCTTTTCTCTTGTTTCAGAGATATTTACATCAAATTAAGACATCTACCAGTGGTTCTTAGTATCCAGCCCAGACAAGGTTTTCACCTATCCTGCGTAGTTCATAATGTCTCTAATAATGGCAGGGCATTTTTTCCAACAAAAATAACACACGCCATTTGGCCACTTCTTTCAGTGCACATTTCCGAGTTTATTAAACGGAATGAAATATTAATGGCTATATTAACAATATGTGAGCAATTATGGAACCTACGTAACAGGTTTTGATTCATGTCAATACGATAATTCACTCTATAAGAAATCGCAGGCACACCCAGCATCAGCGTTCTTTAAAACACCTCCTTCAAACCACACTGAAACACACATTTAAGAACACGGCGACTTTCCAAGCCCCTCTTCCAAGTCTGGCGGAGGGAAAGCTGGGTCCATTCGAATCCCGTGGTTCGTCATCCTATAAAGGATGCCGTCATATCCCGGATCCATGAGCCAAACACCGTAGGAGGCCACCATCACGGCCACGGCCAAGGCCACGGGCACCCAAAGCGCCATGCTGAAAACCACAGGGTCCCGGAAGCCGTGCCGGTACGCAAGGTGACAGGGGGCGGCTGGGCCTCCCGGGCGGCCCTCGTCCTCCTCGCCAGGCGCGCGTCCGACGCCCCGACGGTCACCGACGCCCCCACGGCCTCGCCGCCGCAGAGCCGGTCCACGGCGTCCGCGAACTCGCGCAGGGCGTCCGCGAGGATGCCCGCGGCCGCCGCGACCCGCCGGGACGCCTCCCCGAAGCGGCTGGCGAGGCCGGCCAGGCCGGCCAGCTCCAGGGGGTACCGGTCCGGGCGGTGGTCCCGGGCCAGGCGCCCGTGCCGCGACAGCGGGCCGGCCACGCGGCGCAGCGCGCACAGCTCGGAGCGGAAGGGCAGGGCGGGCCGGGACCCCGGGGCAGGACCTGGCCGCCAGGCCCGGCCAGGGCAGGGCCGCCCACCGAGAAGCCAGGGACGCGACCGCCACGTCCGCGACGCGCTCGCCTGGGAGGACGGCCACGCAGCCCGCCCCGCAGCACGGTGAGCTCGCCCCCCGGGCGCCACGAGC
>CAUYQG010116675.1:0-22892 GCA_963574415.1 Tarsius wallacei | reverse complement strand
CCCATCAGGTCATCTGACTGCTGTGGTTATAAAGGACACCATGGTATCTTTCCAAAAATTCCCTGTATTTGCTTGACCCAGCTGAAGTTGGATTTCTGTTGATTACAACCCAAAGAGTCCTGACTGATCGAGTAAGAAAGGTGAAAGTAGTTGGGCGTCAGTAATAACTCCATACCCGTTGGGGACCAAGAGATTTATTAAAGTGGTGGCTACAGAGGTAGTGGGGGGGGAGAGAGAGAGAGAGAGAGAGAGAGAGAGAGAGAGTTATGCTGGGAGGGGCTGTATTTATTAGTTTAGCAAGGGCAGGAAGAGGTCGTGCTAGCATTCTATTGGGTAGAGCAGAGTGGAAACAGGGTGGGCCGAGATTACTATTGGAGGGTATTACAAGGCTGATTTGTCATAGGAGGAGATTGTTGGCTAGCAAGTTTGAACTTTGCGCATGTGATCGTATAGGGGGAAGCTGGAACTTAGGGCCTTTGTTGTTTCCATGTGGCCTGAGTGGTCGGCGCCATCTTGAGGGGGGGCTCTGACTGTTCCCTGTGCCCTTCAAGCGAGACCTCATCTCTACAATAAAATAAAAAATAGCCGGGCGTGGAAGCGCACATCTGTAGTTGCAGCTACTCGGAAGGCTGAAACAGGAGGATTGCTGGAGCCCAGAAGTTCGCTGCTGGAGTGGCCGTGAGCATGCATGCCACTGCACTCCAACCTGGGCAAAGGAGTGAGACTCCAATTCAAAAAATGGAAAGAAAAGAAAAGAAAAGGGGACAGAAACTGGAAAGGCATTTTGGGGGAAAAAAATATATACATATAATAAAAAATTTTTAATCAGCAAAATGACAAGATGTAAAATCAAGGAACCCACTCAGAAAATAGAGTGCAAAAATAAATAGCTTTAAGGAAGCAAAAATGAGTGAGAAAATTAGAGAAATAACCCAAGATAGCCAGAGAGAGTAAAATAAAAACAGAATACATTCTCAGAGAAAGTATATAAAAACTGCAAGATCGAGTTTCCAGATTCAAAAGGTCCACTGACCAGCACCATGAGAAAATAAAAAGCACAGCTCATCATCATATTTTAGAATATTGGGCTAAATAGGACATTCTAAAATATCCCAGAGAAAGAGAAACTTTTAAAAATCACAATGAAGGAAATAAAAATCCGAAGACATTCTACTTTCCAACTACAAAACTCAATGTCAGAGAACAGTGGCCAATCCTTTCAAAAGCCTGCGGGGAAAGAGTTTTCAACCTGGAATTCTATAAATAAACCATCTGCGAATCATAAGGGTAGAAAAAAGATACCAGCACAGAGCTCAGATTTTTAAAATTTACAACCTCCTTCTTAGAAAGCTACTAGAAGACATGTTTTGGCTACATGAAGAAGCCAACCAGACCATAAAAGCAAAGAAGAAAGCCAGAGGATTCAGGAAAGAGGAAACTCAGCCTGGAAGAACAGAAAAGGGAAATCTCAGAACGATCTCCTTCAGCAGCCTGGGGAGTCGTCAGTTCTAAGGAAGCACACAGAGGACTGAGGAACGGAGAGATATCTCCTGAGTCTGAAAAAGGCCGCTGCAGTTATTAAGAAAAACAAGATGTCGCATGGGAAAGCGAATGTGGCCGGGGCTCCCTACTTTGCTCAGCTATGAGTAATGCCTGCATAGTCATCATCACATGGACATTGAGGATTTTGACGTAACTCTTTAGAAAGAATGAGGGACAGTGACCATAGGGAGCAAACGAAGAGAGCCAAGTCTTCAGCGACTGTAACAAAAGTGAGTGGATACTGTGTAAAATGGATCAACGAAAAAAAAGACTGGCTACCGCGTCTATATGGGTGGTGGAAAATGTCAGAAGAAACATCTTCAAGGTGAAGGAGACAAGAGATGTGTTCTTCGACGGTTAGTAATATGGAACTACACAGCACTGATAAAAAGATTAGTTTTAAATTCACTTTTTTTTTGAGTCTGAGTCTCCCTCTGTCGCCCAGACTGGAGTGCAGTGGCCGCTCCCGGCCACCGCAGCCTCGACCTGCTGGGCTCCGGCGATTCTTCCGCCTCAGCCTTCCAAGCAGCTGGAACTACAGGCATGCACTACCATGGCCAGCTAATTTTTTGATTTATTGTAGAGACAGGGTCTTGCCAAGTTGCCCGAGCTGGTCTCAAATCCTGGAGTCACCCCCACCCTAGTTCTGACTCTAGAGGTGCCCTTGAAATTGAACCCTGGCATTCATTGATGGAATTCATCGGACTGAAACTCCTTAGGCTCCAGAGGCCCAGAGGGACAGGTTGTCACCCAGGAAAACTAGAAATGAGAATACCTAAGGAATTCTGTAATGAATTTTGGGGAGAAATCCATATGGGGACCCAAATAACTGCTAAGGATGCCAAGGGAAAATCAGGCAAAAGAACATTCTACAGGGCCAGCAAGCAGTGCACTCATCCCTGGCAGAAATGAGTGGCCGTGAATCACAGAGTCAGAGGAAATGAAACAGCTTCAGGATAAGCAATAAATGAAGCTGGGCAGCCCTTGGGCAGTGAGGAGGCCAGCCAGGGACTCTGCCCCATTCTGACGGTAACAGAGCTAGGGCAGAAGCTCCAGCCCTCCCACCAATATCCCCTGGTAACACGGCACTCGATTTTGTTCCCCTTTTCCCTTTCCCTCAGTCATGAAACCTCTGACCTCGAGTCTTTGTTCTCTGCCTTTTGGGGGGATGGTGGCTGTGGGGGGCAAAGATGATTCCTCGAGTCAAAGAAGAAACATAAAGGAATGAAAACGAAAGGAAATAAAAATAAATTACGTGGGGCACCCATTAAAAACCCTTCAAAAGGATAAAATTATTTCAATTTTACTCTGTCTCACTCACTTCTCCTCACTTCTTCCCTAGCTATACCTGCATATCTATATATTTATACAGTTTTTTTTTTATTATTTAGTTAATATGAATTACAGGCCTCATGCTTCCTCTCTTCTAAATCCAAAATGAGGAAGCTTTCTCTTTTCTCTTGCTCCCTTTTTTTTCCTTTGCTCCCCCTCACCACACGATTTACATTCTCAATGTAATGTATTAAAAAGTTGACAGGGACGAAAGGATTCACACGATGTCTGCTAAGAAACCCAATTTCCATGATGAATTGCCCGAAGCCCCTGAATCACAAACCATTTTTTCCGCTGCTCAGAAGTTGGGTTTTTTTTTTTTTTTTTAAATCTTCTTAAAGCCTCTCTCCTAATCTTCGGCTAGAAGAGATGGGTGAAAGGATTTTTTTTCTAAACTAAGGAAAGTATTAGCATCTTGGTTGTTGTGCATCAAATTTGAAAATGCAAGGTTAGTAATATTTCAAATCAGCCATGGTCCAAACCTCTTGATAAGTGAGTGTGCTGTTTTGTGTTCATATTCATTCTCTCTCTCTCTCTCTCTCTCTCTCTCTCTCCCCCTCCCTCCCTTCCCCCCCACCCCCCTTTTCTCTCTCCTTCTTCTCCCCTACTCCCACCCACCAGTTTTTAAAGGAGAAGCTTCAGGAGAAAAGGAAAATTCTTCAAAGATCTATCCCTTTTTGGAAGATTATAGAATTCCAAATAAAAAATATTCACTTTTCTAGAGTTGCTGGATCAACCACAGCTGGGTGAAGAATTCAGTTGCAAAACCCTAACCCAACTTATGAGACACAATGTCAGCTCAGCGAGCAGCGGCTGCGATTAGAGCTGCATTTGCATCATACTGGGCGTGCTCTCTTAAGACACTGGATTTCATTTTCCTTGGAGGAGTTCACCCTGGGTTGTTCATTACAAGAGGGCTGAAGGTGGATACAGCATGGACACAGCACCCATCTGAGCTCTTGCCAAGATTTGGGGCTATGAAGAAAACCCACTCTTTCCCAAATATTCTGGAAATGTGGCGTTCTCCTAACTACGTGAACTTTCCAGTTCACATGTTTTTTGTGTGAGCTGCCAAGAGGCCAATCAAGTGCCATGCCCACCGAGGGCAAAACTGACCTTTCAACGCCACCCAAGCACTCTGGCTTTGCCTAGGATTCACGCTCCTAGAGAGTTTACCAAAAAAGACAAAACACTAAGAAAAACTGAATAGGAAACAATTAAATAACTTTTTCTCTAAAGAACATGTTTGGCCATTGCCTTATTAGACCCTGGTATTGCCATGTGCTCTTTGAGCTATGGCTGTTGCCCTATTTCCTGGCTTTGGTTCCCTCCCCTACCTAGTGAATCTCCTCCTTCTCTGTCTAATTGGCTTTCTAAATAAACTATGTTTTCAAATCTCAAAAAAAAGAACATGTTCAACATTGCATAGGAAACAAGAGGAGCTCTGATCTTATCTATAGATCATCAAACATTTGTTGAGATGTTGGGAGCTGGTAGGCAGCTCGCAAATAAAGAAGGAGGAGTCCATATACTAGAGGTTAAGTCTCAAGTCACAAACTCCAAATGTGAGTCGGGAAAACTATGGATCCTTAAAAAAAAACTGACAGTGCAGGTATTCAGAAAAGATTCATAATTTAGGAAAGACCACGATCTTGGCCGTACAGCACTAAGAATCCCCAGTTTGCAAATGAAAAAAGCTGAGAGCTTTAGGGCAAGAGACCGGCCACAGTTGCACAGTTAGTGAGTGACAGACCCAGGATTAGATTTGGGTGGTGCTTCCTACGTTGCCAAATATGTAACTGCCGGACATGATATAAAACAATGTATCTGGGGCCAGGCTCCGTGACTCAGCCTGTCATCCCAGCACTTTGGGAGGCCGAGGCGAGTGGATTGCCTGAGCCCGCGGGTTCGAGAACAGCCCGGGCAGCTTGGCGAGACCTCGTCTCTACAATAAACCAAAAAAAACTGGCCGGACATGGTAGCGCACACCTGTAGTTCCGGCTGCTTGGAAGGCTGAGGCAGAAGGATCGCTGAAGCCCAGCAGGTCGACACTGGGGTGGCCGTGAGTGTGCCACTGCACTCCAGCCTGGGCGACGGAGTGAGACTCCAACTCAAAAAAAAATGCATCTGGGTGACTAAGTGCGGGCTTTACAACCACGTAGTTTCCGCACAAGTTATTTCTCCTGAATATTTTCTGTGTGCTAACACGAAAGAGAAGTAACACAGTGAAGTGTAGTTAGAAAAGGAAAGATGCTCTCCAGACTGATTTAGCAAGAGGACTTAATGGGCCACTTTACTGAACAGTCTTCAGCTTGTCTCTGGGCTCACAGGCTGTGATCAGGACTGAGTGTCTCCCCGTCGCTCAAGGAGGAAGAAGAGTGAATTGACTTGAAGGTGGACACCATGCCCTCTAAAGGAAAAAGATTGGGCTTAGTGTTCATATCTGCCTCTCCAAACAACTTACAGAGTCATTATGCTCATACTACCTGGACCCATCCCTTAACACAAACAGCTGGGCTTAAAGATGGGCGAAAACCTTCGATTCAGCTTGGATTGCTGTCTCCTCCAAATCTCACGTTGAAATGGGATCCCCAGTGCTGCCAGTGGGACCTCCCGAGAGGTGTTTGGGTTTCGAGGGCGGATAGGCTTGGCGCCATTCTCACGGTGACAAGTCTGTTCTCGCTCTGTTCGTTCACTGGTGAACTGGTTGTTTCAAAGAGCCTGGCCTCTCCCCTCTCTCTCGCTCCCAATCTTGCCATGTGGCGTGCCACCTCCCCTTGCCTTCCTCAGTGAGTCCAAGCCTCCTGAGGTTTCATCAGAAGCTGAGCGGTCGTCAGTGCCACGCAGAACTGTAAACCAAACAAACCTTTTTTCTTTATAAGTTCCCAGCCTCAAGGATTTCCTTATAGCAATGCAAAACAGACGAATACAGTTTCTAATACAGAATGTACAACACCAGGAGTGAACCCTAATGTAAACGACAGACTCTGGGTGATAATGATGTGCCCATGTAGGCTCATTAAACATAACAAATGTACCACTGGTTCAGGATTATGATAACGGAGAAGGCCATGCATATGGGGCAGCAGTAGGCTGGCCATCTCTATAAGGGCAGTTGACTGTCTCTGTACCTTTCTCTCGATTTTTTTGCTAATCCAGAGCTGGCCTAAAAATAAAGCCTACTTACAAGAGAAATAAATAAATAAGATTCGTGTACAGGACAGATGGTACCTTCTGACATCAAAACCAGTAGAGCTGTGTTGGGTCCATAACAAAGACCTAAAAAAAGGAAGAAGAAAAAAAAAGATCCACCAGGGTAAAATTTAGAGATCATATAATTACAGAACTAGGAGAGAGGTAAACGACATACGTTTGAATCTGATTCATTCTCAGTGAAATAAAATGGAGGAAACAGTCTGATTATTCTGAAATTAACCCTGCTACATAATGTAAAAGCAGCTAAAATTCAAGGGGGCAAAAGGATACTAGACCAAAGAAAATAACTATAGTGGAAAAGAAAAGGGAAGATTTTACCTCATTGGCTAATACATCTGTTCACCATGGAATAATAAGAAAGTAAGATTCTATGACAAAGAAATGGCCACTTATAATGTAAATTCCACAAGAAGAGGGACTTTTATTCACTGCTGTATTACTAGTGCCTAGAATAGTGGCCAGCACCCAATAAATGTAAAATGAATAAGTGATTTTTATAAATCAAAAGGCTAGAGTTGAGAGATAGATACAAGGTGATAAAAAAAAGTCACCGGTGAGCCCCCCCCCACCACCAAAAAGGCATATGATTACAGAAAGTTTGCCAGCTACTGTATTACATATCCCAAATTTTTAGCAGTTTAAGCAATCAAAGTTGATGCCTTACTCTCCATCTCATGATGAAGATTGGTAGAGACAATTCTGCAAATAGCCATTCAGGAAACCAAGCTTCTTTCATCTATTGGCCCCATCAAGGAGCCTCAGAGTCATCCCTTAAGTCATCTACATCCGGCTGGCACAGCAGAAAAGCACAGACATAGAAAACCACTGTCTTAATCTGTTTGTGTGGCCTCCAAGGAATATCCAAGGCTTGGTCATTTATCAATGAAAGAGGCTTATTTAGTCCACGATTTTGATGTCTGGAAAAGTTTAAGATTGGACCTCGCACCTGCTGAAGGCCACAGACTGCTTCCACTCATGGCAGAAGGTCAAGTGTGTGCAGGGATCATATGGCAAGAGAGAGTGGGGAGAGGTGCCAGTCTCCGCTCTTACGGGAGCTAACAGAATAAGAACTCACTCACTACAGTGAGGACAGCACCAAGTCATTCATGAGGGATCTACCCCCATGACCCAGGCACCTCCCATTGGGCCCCGCCTCCAACATTGCAAAACAGATTTCTGCATGAGGTTTGGGGGAGACAAAAATCCAAACTATAACAATCACATAAAGGTTTTTTTAGGGGGCAGGTTTAGAGGAGGAATCTATCGCTTTTACCCACATTCTGTTGGCCAGGACTCAATCAGAGGTCCCACCTAACTGCAAGAGACACTGGGAAAAGTATTCTAGTTGTAACCAACATTGGCAGCATGCCAGAGCATCAGAGAGGAATTACACGTAACACAAATGCTAGTTCTCTAGGTCAATGTTTGGGCAGAGAGAGAGAGACCAAATTCAATGAATTCATTCATTCATTGAGACTTTCCTTATACTAGCTTGAGATCCCAGAAAGATACAACCTCAGGAAACAGAAAAATCAGATCTAGCTAGACCTGCCCACTGGGAATGATGGAAAGAGCTACCTTGCTAAGCAGTTCAAAAGAGGGGAAAAAATCAAAGAAGTTATCTCTGGTAGGTTTTAGCTGTAGGCAGGTCTTATCTTCAATCAGGTTCTTCAAGAAGCAGACCCTGAGCAAGGATTCCGTTCAAGTGATTTGTTAAGAAAGGACTCTCAGGAAGAACTGGTGACTAAGGAAAGAATAGTAGGAAAACAGAAGAAGCCAAGCTAGGAAGAAAACTCAGGTGAATCCAGCTTCAGCCTGGTCCTGCGGGAAGCTCTGATGTATAAAGTGCATGTCAAGGATTTCCCACCTCAAGGCAAGAGAGCTGCACCAATCTCTTATTAATTATTCCCTGAGAGGAAGTAAACTCCCAGGTACTCTTGTACCAATCAATCCTTGGTTACAGGCAGCCCTGAGGGGATGTACTCTCAGAAACTTTCAACAATCTCAAAGGGAAAAATAGATCCAATAGTCCAAGGACAATCCCCTGAAGGATGGTACTGTTCCCAGCTACTAGCAGCAAAGCATAAAAAAACCCTGGGAGATAAATCCACAGAACCAGTAAGAAGGGCTGGAGAAAATCTCAAGTGAAACACTGGAGGCCCTCTGGCACATTTATCCTTGAACTTATTTTGTGGGGGTCATAATGGGATAGAGTACTTAGGTCCCCGGTAGAAGCAAACACCAAATCTCTCTGGAGGTGGACACACCCAGTCTAGCCCTGGAGGAACCCCTACCAATTATATTTGAAAATCAATGACAAGTGAGCAAGCAGAAACTACCAGGAATGTAAGAATGCAAGGTAATATGATTATATATAATAGTTAAGGAAAATCATAGACGACAGAATCAGATCCACAACAGAATTTAAACATTGCAGTTATCAGACACAAGTTTTAAAGCTATCATAGTTATTTATCATGTTTTCAAGTATAAATTACAACTTGAAAATAGCTGCCAGGAACAAAACAGTATAAAAAATACCATAGCAGATTTAGAAATGAACCAAATAAAACTAGAACTTCTAAAAATGACAAATATAGCCAAACTTTAAAACTCAGAAGAATATAAGAGAAAGTGACAGAGGTAATATGCAAAGAGAAAGTGACTACGAATGTTTAAAACTGGTTGCCAGTGATGATCCACAGATTCGAAAACCCCAGAGAATCTCAAGCAGAATAAATAAAAAGAAATTTACCTCACAGACAAATCATAGGAAGAAAAATAAGAAGAAAAATTTAAGTGCAGCCTGTGAAAATGGAGAGATTACCTTCAAAGAAGTGGCACTTAGGCTGATAACTGACTTCTGAACATCAACAATAGAAGCCAAAAAGCAATTGAATATCTTTTCAAAATTCTGAAGAAAAAAAGAAAAACCGCAACCTAGAATTCTATAACCAACAAAAATATCTTTGAAGAGAAAAGATAAAAACATTTCAGAAAGATATTTTAAAAGTTCATCAGCCAGATACTGTCACTGAAAAAAATTCTAAAGGACATGCTCTAAGCAGTGACCCCAGACTGAAGGTTTGAGCTATGGGAAGGTCACTTATGAAGTGAAAATTGAGTAGAAATATATGGGAGTTGTAAATAAACGTTTATTGTATCAATCGGTAATTATTCTAACCCTAATTGAGATAAAAATTAAAAAGGCATTATTATCAGATAGTAATAATATATAAGCAAAAGGTATGCTAAATAAAGTTATAATATTCTAAGGTTATTTGGAAATGGATAAAAGTTATTTCTTAACTTGGTTCTTTTATAATTTAAAGATGCATTTTTGTAAATTCCAGAGTAACTTCTAAAAGAATATGAACAGAGCATATAATACTCAAAAAAATTAAAAGAGGTGGAACAAATATAGTAAAAATAAAAAAGAAGGGATAAACGTAAAATAGATATAGAAAAAATATAGCATAAAACTCCGAGTATGTCAGTAATGATGATGGCTATCAATCAACGACACATCAATTGAAGTAAAAAAATTGGTTTAAAATCCAAACTCAACTATGTACTGTTTTCAAAAGACACATAAAATATAAAGATATAGAAAAATTGAAAGTAAAAAGTAGCATTAAAATATTAACAAAAGAAAAGATGATATAGCTGTATTAATATCAGACAAAATAGAATTTGAGGCAAAAATCATTCCTAGAGATAAGGACCATCACCTGATAACAATAAAAAGGTTCACTTCATGATGAAAACAAAATCATTTTAAATTTATGTACATTTGATAACATGGTCTGAAATAGAGAATGCAAAAATAAACAAAAAAGACGGAAAAATAAATATGCATAATTTGTGAAGATGTCAACACTTTCAGTGATTGATAGACTATGCCAACAAAAATTAGTGAGAATATAGAAAGTTTGAAGAACAGTATTGCTACCATTTGAATGTATGTATATCCCCATAATTCATATGCTGGAACTTATACCTCAAAGTGACAGATTTAGGAGGTGAGGCATTTGGAAGGTGATGAGGCTTTGAGGGTTCTGCCTTCATGGATGGGATTAGTCCTAGCTTCTAACATTCAAAATTATTTTCAAGAATAATCATGCCATCAAGCAAGTAACAAAAATGGGCAGAAAAGAAACAGACAGTGAAAATTTTCTTTCATTAAATTTTTTATGCTAGTAAGCACACACAGACACAACAAAAAAATTAATAAAAAAAAGGATTAAAAATTAGTGTATTAATATTTTTAATTGTCCTAATATATTTTACAGGGAAATGTTTACTTATAGATCTGTCACAGCACTGAATACAAATATTATAATTCGTATTATTGAGCCTAAACTTATGCAGATTTGTCAAGGGTTTTATCAAAATTGATCATCTTCACATATTTATGCCCACAGAGTCTAGTCAGATTTGTCAATCTATCTTCACTCAGAGTTGAGCAAAGCATACATTTTGTTTATCTTAATTTTGAAAAGTATCTTTCATATAAAGAAACAGATACACAAGTAGTTAAGAAAAGTCCAAAGCACAATGTTAAGTTTGGCCACTACTCATCAAAGTCTCACATCACAGTAAATTCCAGAAATTGCAATGCTGTCCATGCCTTCGTTTCTTTGAGATCTGTTCTAGTCCCTTTCAAGCATCTCAACAGATGTTTGAAAACTCCAAGTGGTCACAGAATGATATAATTTATACAACTCAAGTCATATTTCTTTGTCTTTTCAACCACTGTGCTATCACTGTTAATTTGTATTATTTAAACCCAGGAACATGTAGGTAACACAGGAGTTGGAAATAGTACCCAAAGCAGGCACTCCCCAATCCTTCCCTGCTGTTATAAACTTACTCTAGAAACAAAGATGTGTAGCTGAGTCCAAGTGTCTCAAGAACTAACTCCATCATTAAGAACTCTCCAGATTAACTTTTAAGTAAAATGCAGTGTATTTTAAAGAATATTTTTTTAGCATACCAATTTGAAGCTTACATACGTATTATGAAAATGCAAAAGAAACTCCAGCCCTTATTTTAGAACTTAACCACAAAAGATTGAAGGGGTTATCTGGAACTGCTGACACGTTCATTGGCTTTATTGTTGTCTAAAATTTCTCTACAGACCATGAACTCTTTTTTTGTTTTTTGAGGCAAAGAAGGAAGAGTTTATTTAAAAGTAAATTAGAGAGAGAAAGAGAAGGGAGAGAGAAGATTCACCTCCCTGAGGTGGCGGGGGGGCCAAAGCCAGGAAGCATGGCAACAACCATAGCTCAAAGAGCACATGGCCACACCGGGCTAATTTTGTAACTTATTGTAGAGATGAGGTCTCACTTGCCCAGGCGGGTCTCGAACCCACGGGCTCAGGCAATCCACTCACCTCAGCCTCCCAAGGCGCGGGATTACAGGCTGAGCCACCGAGCCCGGCATGAACTCTTATTGAATACATCCAGAGTGCACTGCTCCCATTCCCCTGACCTTGGTACTGAATGGACAAATTCCCGGAAAGTTACAACTTAGCAAAACTGACTCTATACCAGAACACACATAAGAAGGTTTATAAAACATTGTCCATAATTGCCACACACACACACAAACATCAAAAGCTCATCAAGTTCATCAACAACAGAAAGGTCAACAGTGGATGCGATAGTCATCCAAGAGAACACACTATAGCCAGCACGCCTGCCGCTGTCTAACAGTGCCCTTTCTTCACTCTAGAGCACCTAACACAATTTGCTCGGTCTCGTTGGTTCTCCATTACCACCACTGGTTGGTAAGCTCCATGAAGGCAAGCATCAGGTCCCAATTTACACCTAGCACACAGCCTGGTGCCTGAAACATGACACCAGAAGTCACTGAATGAATGAATGAACGAATGAAGAAATAAAGAGTGGTTACAGCGAAGCCCTGCTTGCCTGGGAGTCGTTCCATTACTCTGAGGTGACTTTGTCATCATTGATCATGTATTTATCTTTTTATTTTATCCTCAGAGGAAAACCCCATGTACCTCATTTCCCAAAACTTCTAGGACTCTCACTATGTCCAAATACGGACGACACAGGGGGCAGCCGATGTGGATCTGCCTCGAGGACTTCTAACCCCCATCAGTATGTCACACGTAAAAACGACTGGCATTGATTGAGCGTTTACTCTATGCAGACCCAACCCTGAGAGTCTCTCCTTACTTCCTTCGGTACTCACCGTGATCCTAGAAGTAGGTACTAGGATTATCATCATCGTGCGGATGAGGAAACTGAGACGCAAAGAGTCATTTTCCAAAACGCCTGCAGCTGTTAAAGTGGTGGAGCTGGATTCATACCCCACAGGCCACCCGGTGCTGGGCTGCATTAAATACTCAGAGTTGGAAATGAGAGTTAATCACAGCTCACACCTCACATGGGTTGACAGGTTGAACAGCATGGCCTGGATGTGTGGTGAAGAAAGACTGAGCTGACGGGCACCGCATGGGGCCTGAGAAGCCGGGCTTCAGAAAGCCTGCGCTCACGCAGACTTCCAATAAAGAACCCTCCAGAGCCCACCTTTCTCCTGCGCTGGGTAATCGCAGGATTTACCTGAAGGAGCCAGGAATTTGTCTCTTGTGATCCTGGCTGGGGGCTCAGAGCGCCTGTTGCTACTGGAGTCATCTATAATTAGAGGATTAAACCAGCTCACATTTGGGCTGACTGCAGGCATCCTTCACAAGCCGTCTCACTGACGGGTACGAGGTCTCTGTGGTTTGTGGCTCCACGCAGAGGCGGATAGAACTTCAGAAAAACAGAACAGAAAAATAAACTGCAGAAGCCTTTTAAGTTTCCATTCCCATCTGCTCAGGTTTTATTCCCTTTTTTGAACATTTCATGCTCGAGATACATGGCCATCCTCCTTCCTTCCTCTGCTGCCCTGCAGACTGGCTATATGTAGCCTCACATCCGCATGGCTCTTACCTTACTGCACTGGGCTAGACACAGTCCAGGGACGTTGTCGACTCCTACTCACAGGTTTGTTTGGCACACGTAAAAAGCCTCCGAGATTTCTTCCAAGGTTGCCATTCCTTTCACTGACTCCCTTGTATATACTGGCCTCTGAGCTGGGACTGGGGGTCTCTGTTCTGCATTTCCTCAGGCTCCATTCGGTTCCAAGAAATACTGGCCCTTAAATACTCAGCCCTCGGCCTTTCTGACTTCCTTTCTTGTCAGCTATTGGAATATCATCAAATTATAGCATACTTGTTACAGAAACACCAAATAACATAAAAGTATATGCAGGAGAAAGTGAAAAGTCTACAATACGATCCATACACCATAGATGAACTGTTATTAATTGGGGGCCTATATTCGCAAGGTCCTTCAAAGCAAAAAAAAAATTGATTGATAGACGTCAACATACTGTAAAATATTATTTTTACTACTTTATAATCGAATTTTCTCACTCAATCACACGTTGTGGACACTTGTCCATGTCTGAATAATTTGCAAGATCGATCAACCTCATCCTTAGTAATGGCTGCATGGTATTCCACAGTCCAAAAGCAAACTGATCTGAGTAAAGAGAATCACAATCATCATCCATTTCAACGAAAACTGAGCTGTCTTCTTTTGGCATGCCTTCCCCCTTGACGCCTCCCCGGATCTAGTGATGTACCAAGTCCCGGTGAGTTTGCCTCCGGAAAGCCTCAAATGCCCTACCGCTTTCCATTCTGGCTCCAGCACCTCAGTCCAAGCTGCCATTTTCTCTCACCTAAACTTCCACCATTGTCTCTCGATGGGCACCTTTTCAAAAACAAAAATCTGATCAGACCCCCGATCCCCCAATCCCCCAATCCGGCCTTTCTCGCTTTAATAGCATTCGAATAGCTTCCCTTTGCTCTTGCAATGTGGGCGAGATGCCACAGAGCCTTTACGGAAAGGTCCCTTGCTAGGGCCCAAGGTTATCCCCACTGAAAATTCGTGTAATCATCCTCAACGTGCTCTCCTAAAAGGCAGGCAAGGTTACATCACCATCAGCAGTATTAGAAAGTGCAAGTACGAAACATGTTTTTACAATGTTCCCACCTCTACGCCACTGCCACCACCATCCTACAAAAAAAAGCAACAAAAAAAAACGCAATTTTTTCTCAGGGCCTAAACATTGATTTAACCAGCATTCTGTCTTTACATCCATAAAATAATATGACTTGAGGCCATTTCAAATTAATACGAAAATTCTGCCGTAGCTTCAGTTCTGCCAGCTATGTTGCCACACAAAGACTCAGTTGGGAGGTAATTGCAAACCAGAGCATCCGGGCCCCCCACGGACCTGTAAGTGGGCGGGGCTGCGTGACTACTGAGTCCTTCCCACATCAGTATCTCCAGGGCAGCCAGCTGGAGGCTGCCATCTGGCTTGTGAGAGGAGGTCCCAGGATGGCTCTTCCTTCAATCTAGAAACGTGCTCGCTCTCCACTTCCTCTTTGCAACTCTTCTCTGGATCAGTCTGAGGCCACGCCTTCCCCCACACACTTTTTTCAGGGTTAATTTTTGATTAATGCTCAGCCAATGGGGAGGTTTCTGACCTAAGAACGGAGTCACGTTGTGAACCCACGTTTACACTGGATTCTGGTTCAGCCTCAACTTGCTACTGTCCAATTATTTGGATTTTTTCAGGCGAGCCACAGAAAAAAACAACAGCTTAAGGTTTTCACCAAATATAGCTTCCATATTTTGCTCATTCAGTCATTTGTCCAATAAAGAATTGTAGCCAGGTGTGGTGGCTCACACCTGTAATCTCAGCATTTTGGGAGGCCGAAGCAAGAGGATTGCCTGAGCCCAGGGGTTCAAGATCAGCCTGGGCAACTTGGCGAGACCTCGCCTCCACAAAACTCAGAAAATGAGCCAGGCGAGGTGGTGCACACTTGTAGTTCCAACTACTTGAAAGGCTGAGGCAGAAGGACTGCCCGAGCCCAGCAGGCCGAGGCTGCAGTACGCGTGATTGTGCCACTACAGAGTGAGACTCCAATTCAAAAAAAAAATTGGGACACCTTTTACGCATAAAGCACTGAATTGAAGTACCAGGAAAATAGCCAAGACAAGACAGAAATAATCCTTGTTCTCCTGCTGAGTGCAACCTGGCAAAACAGTGTATAAGACAAACGGGGCCCCAAGACAATGGGTCATTTCTAACTTCTTTATCAAGGCCACGTTTCTGTCCTCATCATTTAATGTCAGGTCTCATCTGGATGGATCCTTGAGTTACCTACAGAGCCTAGACTTTGTTTTCCCTGAGATAGCTTCTCCAAACAAGAGAGAGCCTTCTCAATTTAGTGTCTTTAATTCTAAGGGCTTTGTGATGCTTTTCTTGTATGCGTTTTAAAAACCTTCCTTGTTCTCGGGGCTGATTAAATTATTGACTGTCACTCTTCACGCCTCCTTGCATTTATGCCCTTCGCCAAGTGACTTTGCAATTTCTCCTACTGGGGGGCTTTGACCTTGAGGTCTGTCATGTGTTTTACTTTGGCCAGTAAGATGCTAGCAAACATGACGTGAGCCAAAAAGCAGCATGCTTGTTTACATGAGCAAGTTTTCTTGCACTTTTACCATGATGATAAGAACATGCCCCAGGCAGCCAACTGATGCAAGGAGGGTGGAGCAAACCCTCCAACCCGCATCCCGGAGTCAGGCCTGTCAGACCTAAATCAGCCCATCCCAGCTGACTAACAGATGCTTGAGTGAGAATAAATTCTCCTTGATTGAAGGCACTGAGTTTGAGGTGTTTTGTTGAACAATCGGTGATTCCTACAGTCTCCTACAGCAGGATAAACTTCCCTAAGTCTCTCGGCCCTAAAATTCCACGAGGCCTTCCTCTGGAAACCCAAACGAAAAAAAGACCAGGCTTTAAATTTTTTGAGAGCAGCATGTCCCTTGCGGAACGATCACAAATCAGGTGTTTTTGCTAACATATTGAACTGTCCCTCTGTTCTCTCTTTGTCTGAAGCTGATGTCTAAGCTGCCTTCTGCACTCTCTCCAATCAAACAGCACAAGATTCCTCTAGGCTCTTTCTTGGAGGAAGGTTGGAAGGGCACTTCAGGCCCAGAGCAACACAGGCCTGCATTTAAAGACGACTCTGAGGTCAGGAGGGTTATCATCGCAAAGTCAAATAACAACAGGTGTTGGCGAAGCTGTGGGGGAAAGGACACGCCTCCACGCAGCTGCTTGTGGAAAGCAGCATAATTTCTCAGACAACTGAAAACCAAGCTATCATTCAACCCAACAATTCCACTCCTGGGAATATAGCCAGGGAAACATAAATCGCTCTACGAAAAAGACACCTGCCCACGTATGTTCATTGCAGCACTATTCACAATAGCAAAAACCTGGAAACAACCCAGATGCCCATCAAAAGAGGACTGGATCAAGAAAATGTGGTACATACACACGATGGAATACTACACAGCCATAAAAGAAGTAAAAAATCACATCCTTTGCGGCGACATGGATGCAACCAGAGACTATCATTCTAAGCGAACTATCGAAGAAACAAAAAACTGAATACCACATGTTCTCGCTCATAAGTGGGCCCTGACCATTGGGCACATGGGCACAAGGATGGACACAACAGATGGTGGCATTGCTAAAGGAGGGAGGGCGGGAGAGGGGACAAGGGGCACACCGTCACCCACTGGCTACCATGTCCACTGTTGGCAGGGAGAGGGCTCACCAGAAGCCCAAGCTTGGCCTTCGCACAATAAACTTATACGGCAAATCCTCACATGTACCCCACGACTATAAATTTTTTTTTTTTTTTTGTGTTGGAGTCTCACTCTGTCGCCCCGACTGGAGTGCAGTGGCACGCTTCCGGCTACCGCAGCCTAGACCTGCTGGGTTCCTGGCGATCCTTCTGCCTCAGCCTTCCGAGTAGCTGGAACTACCATGCTACCACGCCCGGCTAATTTTTTGATTTATTGTAGAGATGAGGTCTCGCCTGCCCAGGTGGGTCTCGAACCCGCGGACTCAGGCAATCCACTCACCTCAGCCTCCCAAAGCACAGGATTACAGGCTGAGCCACTGAGCCCGGCTATAAATTTTTTTAAATAAAAATAAAGTAGGACCCTGGTATTTATTAGCTTCGTGACCTTGAGATTTAAGTTAATTAAAATCTCTGAGGGCAACCACCCACTGTGGGAGCTTTTCTGTTCTCTCAATAAAACCTGCTTCTATAAATAAATAAATAGATAAATAAAATAAAGATCTCTGAATCTCATTTTACCCCTGAAGAGTGAAGCTATTACCTATCTCAAATTAATAAAATTATCTGTGTGGCTATCTTGGTCTTGGGCTCCATTGTGGGAGTCAATAAAAGTTGTAGGGTGCTTTTGCTGTTAATATTGTTTTGTAACTGTCTTTAATTCATGGTGCTTGTTTTTTATTCTTAGCTTCACTATTCTTTACTGTGCCTGGGGAATTGTCAGAACTAAAGAAGTGAAAAGAGACCTTTCTATAGTAGAGAGACCTTTTCTCTCTAAAAGAAAAAAGTACACTTGAAAACCAAAACAAAAAATGCTTTGTATCACTACTTCAAGATTCCAGAGAAGGCAACCAACACCTATGGCTATGGAAAAATAAAGTATGCCAGGTAAAGGTAAAGGTGGCAGAAAGAAATGGGACATAGTCTCCACTCACTTGATGAAATAATCCAAAATTAGTAAATAATTCTAATGCCAGCAAAAAAGTCATCAACGACAACCCAAATGCCTACAAACTTAGAAGAGTGGTGGCCAATTGAGTTTATGGTGTAGCTCTGTAGGTTCCTAACATTGCCCTCAGCTCCAGAACCAAACCGGTGGGCAAAGTATACCCACAAAATCCAGAGAACTCTTCCAACGGCCTCCAGTTGGAGGCCTCTACCCTCTACCACCCAGAGGCAATCCTGGGGTCTTGGTACAAAGAAGAAATAACCTTCCAAGGTAACATGCTGAATTGTGAGGATGATCGAAAGCCTGTGAGCATCCTCCCTAGGAAACAGAAACACCCTGACTGGAAGATGTGAACAAAGAACAGGGTACTTAATAAAATTCCAGAAGACAGTCCAGAGCCCAGGTCATGCAGCAAAACTTGCCAGTAGCTCCAGAAGAATCATTCCCCTTCCCTCTCCACCCCAGCTCCTGCCCTGTGCTCCTGGGGAAATTGAAAAGTGAATTAAACAATAACAGCCCAGCCTTCAAATGTAGATCTCAGTTACAGAGAGAAGGGGGCCAAGGAGAATTCAGCCACACTCAATCAGAGAAAACAGAGGGATGCGCAGAGCTGCCCACATCAACAGGAACAAGACAGGAAGTGTTGCAATTTACAGTTCACCACAGCAAAAGGAATACAGCATGCTAATGACACAGTGCCCATTTTAGGAAAAAAAAAAACAAACCTGGGACTGATTTGGGCTATAAAGAAACACAATAAAAACATGAAATCAATAATCAAGAGCATGAAATATAATTTAAAAACAAAGAAATGAGACCAAAAGAGAGATTACATAGCAATGAAATAACCTCAAGACCAAAGTCCCATCATTAAAGACCTAATAAATCAACAAAAGACGTCAGTGAACAATCTAGGCCTGACCGAAGAGTAAATTACTGACTGAGGAATGACACTGAGATAATTTTTTAAAATCTTAAAAAATAAAGATGAGTTTTGAAAGCACTAAGAAGATAATCAATAGAACGAACAAAGGCCATCCAATATAGGAATTGTCCCTGAAAAAGAGCCCCAAAGCGGAACAAAAATATTGA
This sequence comes from Tarsius wallacei, assembly GCA_963574415.1. Lineage (NCBI taxonomy): Eukaryota > Metazoa > Chordata > Mammalia > Primates > Tarsiidae > Tarsius > Tarsius wallacei. The sequence goes on along the minus strand of CAUYQG010116675.1, from coordinate 4,026 downwards.
GATATAACACAAGAAAATTCCCTGCTATAAAAAATATCATGTGCTAAAAAATTATATAGGGAATGATCAACAAGACATTACCTTCTTGCATTATTGAGATCCAAAGACTGTGAAAGAATTCATCCAACATCCAGCATGCTTACGTAAAGAGTTGAATGGCAGACATGTAAAGGTAGCAGAAGTGCATTCTCTACATGAAAGGACATGGAGAATAAAGCATCTGAGTCCCTCTTTAAAAATCTAATCAATAAAAAATTCAGCCAATCAAAAATGAATAGAAGAGTTGTGACAGAAGGAACAAGGCAAAATTCAATACCCAAAGACATCAGGAAAATGCCCACATTTATGGGAAAGAAACCAGGATGCCAAATTGTATATCCAGCCAACTCAGTATGAAGGCAACCGACAGAAATTTGGAAATATACAAAAACCCAGAGAGCCTATGAGATCTGCTTGAAAACAAACAAACAAAAAAACTTGACAAGAAACTCCAGTAAAGCAAAAATGAATCATAATTTTAAAAAATAAATAATTCAGGAAATCGGCAACGGTTTTACAAGACAGGTGGTAAGTAGCTAATTCACTTAATTATAGCTATAAGACTAAATCATGATAATTATGGAATCATAGAATCACAGGTGTAGAATATAAATGCTTTATACTCTGACTTTTTAAAAATGTTGCTGAAAAACAGAAGCGGAGGAAAGTGGGAAACAAGGTGAGAGGAAGATTAAAAGTTTTAATTTCCTTATCTTTCATAGCAGTGAGTCAATCAATATTTCTAAAATTAAACATGGATCTTTAAAAAAAAAAAGGTTTCTTAATGTTTTTATAATCTTTTTTGTAACCTTAGGGAGAATTTTTAGGATCTAACATCTCTGTAGTAAGGAAACATTATCCAAGGGTCCATAATTATTTGTTTCCTCTTTCTTCTGTTAAATTCAAGAACAGTTCAATTTAATGCTTTTTATTTTTCTAAAAATATATAGTGAGACCCAGTTTTCCCAAAACTACCCTGCATTTTTTCATTTCATTTACACACTTATAGAACTACCTAGAATAATTTTCACTTGAAGTTACTAGGTTACTCTTTCACAGTAAAATTTGAGACAATATTTTTGTTCTTTTTTTTTCTTGCTTGCATACTTTATATTTGGCATATATTACTTATATATCACAATAAGGCATATAGCTTTAAGTACACAAACACCTAATTGCAAAAAATCTGTGATAAAACCCTCGCATCTCTCATCTCCATGCTAATGTCCCTCTGCAATATGACTTTGCTGCTCTGCTATCAAGGAATAAAATCTATTTCTCTACCCTTGAATCTCAACTGGCCTATGACTTGCTCTAGCCAGCAGAATGTGGCAGAAATAATACACAACTCCTGAGTATGTGTTTTAAAAGGCTTTACAGCTTCTTCTCTCATCTTCTTAGAATATTCTCCTGAGACTGTCATGTGAAGAAGCCTAGGATAACTTCCTGGAGGAGGAGAGGTCTCATGGAGCAGAGATGAGCTGTCCAAACCTCACATACTAGCCAGCTACAACCAGTACCAACCACCACACATCTTAGATCACCTGGCCCCAGTAGAGCTGCCAGATGCCTGTGGCCACTAAGTGACCCCAAATGAGGTTAAAAGAAAAGTTGCCTAGATAATCTCAGCTCAAGTTGCTATCCCACCCAACTGTAAGCAAATAAAATATCTGTTGTTTTAAGCTGCTAAATTGTGGGGCGTTTTGTTATTCAGTGATGAGTAACCGATACATTAACATCGGCTCAGTGTGTTCAAATATAGTCAGGTTTTCAGACTTTTCCTCTCCAAGTCCGTTGAACTGACATTAAATAAATGAAGTCATAAGAACAAATTCCAGTGGCCAAGAGTGAGTTGCACGCTCATGTCTAAACCAATCCCTGTCAAGGGGAATGAGACCACAATGACTGATTCAAGCATTATGATTCACCCCCTAAGTCTGGGAGGGGAACACCTTCCCTGAGCATAAGGCTTGGCAGAGGCTAAGTATCCAAAATAGTAGGGATCTTTCAGAAAGGACAAATGTGTCACTTCTACCGACCAATAGTATAAAAAACGTATTCCAGAAAACGCTTTCTAGGCAATTTTTGTACACGCAGAATCAAATATAAAGCATATCTATGGAATATGGAAGAAAAATTTGATGAATGAATAAATGAATGAGTACACGAATGTGTGAATGAATGAAGGTGGAAGAGGTCAATGAACAAAGGATTCTTAGCCTAGAGGTGGCTCTCAAATTTGAGCATTGGTCAGAATCACCTGGAGAACTTGTTGAAGCACAGATTGCTGGGCCCCACCCCCCCTTGGTGGGCAAAGAGAGACTGCTAATTTGCATTTCTAGCAAGTTTCCAGTTGATGCTGAAGTTGCTGATTGGAGACCACACTTTAAGATTACCTCACACTAGGATCTACAGATCACTTCTGAATTATAATTCCCCCTTCAATTCAATCTCAAAACTGCAAAAAGTACAGCCCCCTACCCACAGTCCAGCTTCAGAATTGAATAGAGCCACTTAAGGAAGAACAGGAGATTGAGCAAACAAAAGTAAAAGCTACCCAGCACCCTCTGCTTTCCCTGAACAACAGAATTAAGATGAAGTAAAAAAAAAAAGGTGGGGGAGGAAAATCTACACACAAAGAAAAACCAAAGGAAGAACATGGGTCTCACAAAGACCCCCGGCAGGTAAGCCACTGAGAATACAGACTTTGGAACGCAAACAATGAAGAGCCCCAGAATAGCTGGTCTAAAATCACAAATCCAGATATCAAGACATTAATAGAGAGAATCGGCCAGGCTCGGTGGCTCAGCCTGTAATCCCAGCACTTTGGAAGGCCGAGGCAAGTGGATTGCCTGAGCCCGGGCAACTTGGAGAGACCTCATCTCTAAAATAAATAAAAAATTAGCTGGGCACAGTAGCACATGCCTGCAGTTCTAGCTACTTGGAAGGCTGAGGAGGAAGGTTTGCCGGAGCACAGCAGGTCAATGCTGGGGTGGCCATGAGCAGGCCACTGCACTCCAGCCTGGGCGATGGAATGAGATGCCCACTCAAAAAAAAAAAACAGAATAAATAGAGTTGAGGAGAGACAAGAGGAAAGAATGAAAGAGTTGATAACTGAGGTAACAGCATTAAAGAATACAGTGAATGAAATAAATAAAAAACTGATAAGCATGGAAAGCAGAATTAGCCAAGCAGAAGAAAGAATCTCAGAGCTTGAGAACCAAAATATGGTACTAACCAAACTGTTATAAACATAGAAAAGAAGGTTTAAAAGACAGAACAAAACTCTGAAAGATGAGTGACTATTTCAAGAGGCCAAACCTAAGATTAATTAGATTTCCTGAGGCAAATAGAGAGATAGAAACAACCCTGGAACAAACATTCCATAAAATTATCCCAAAAAACTTCCCTTATCTCATCAGTGACACGATGACCATTCAAACACAAGAGATTCAGAGAACCCCTGTGAGACAACAAATGAGAAGACCAACTCCTAGATCCAGTAATTCGCCTAAACAAAGTAGGTATAAAACAAAAAGTCCTAAAGGCACTAAGAGAAAAAGTTCAGACTACCATGTATGGAAGACCAATTAGAATAGCAGCAGATTTATCTACAGAAACACTTCAGGCCAGGAGAGCTTGGAGCCCAGTCTTCAAAGTTCTCAAAGATAAACAATTTCAACCAAGAATTACCTATCCAGCTAAGCTAAGCTTCATCAGTGATGGAGAATTAAAATCCTTCCCAAACATTCAATCCCTAAGAGCTTACTCTGCCTCCAGACCAGCTCTACAATACTTAAGAAAGTATTAAACACAGAAGAAGGAAAAAAAGAATGACAACACCCTTTCCTGGAATGCAGGACAAAGATTGAGATCACACATGAATCAACTCAAAACTCAAAAGAAAAATAACAAACAAACAAACAGCAGCAGCAACAACAAACTCCATGAGAACCTCATGACAGGGATAAACTCTCACATCTCAAA
>CAUYQG010116670.1:0-16755 GCA_963574415.1 Tarsius wallacei | reverse complement strand
TCAGATCTTTCCTGCAGAGCTACCTCTTTCACTCTCTCCTCAGGGATTGAAGCAGGGAAGGAGGAGGGACAGTGAGGTGGGTGGGGTTGCAGTCCTCCCCTCCCACTCTGGTATTTTAGAGAAATCTCCTCCAGTTGGGAGGTATGGGATTGTCTCTTCCCCAGGTATGTACTGGGGTGGGGGGGGTGCCTCAGCCAGGCCTATCCTGGAATGGTGTTCTCCTGTTGCGACTGACATCTGGGCTCTGCCTGGGTATGTCCCTCTCAGTCTTGGGCCAGTTGTGTGGGTCTGACATTCAGAGGACTGCTGGGGAGGAGGGAGCTTGGGACAGCCCCGGACTCACCACTGATCTCTTTGGAATTCTTCCTCATCCTTTTCTGGCCACACTCTTTGTCCCATGGCTGGATCAAGGTAGGGGGTGGGGCGCCTGGAACTCAGCACTCGTCAGGTCCCTTTGAAGTTCAAAGTTGTGCTTTCAGGATATTCCCTCTAGGTTACAATCAATCTCTGAGTAGTGGATCCGTCAGTCACAGAGATCGGGTCTGTTACTCCTTGGTGAGCGAGTTAGAGCACTTTCTTGCTCTGCCTTCAAGATGGTGGTGGAGTGCCTCTTTTGTCCTCTTCTGTGTGACTTTGCCTCTGAACTCCCTCTGCAGCCCCTGCTGCCAGTACCCTGTCAGGCACTGAAGTGGTGAAGCAAAGCCAGGAACTGGTGGTCTTTCTCTTTGCTGCACCAGTGAGGGAGAGCCTGGGGCAATATTTTCTCCCTGCTGCTTTTGTTTTTTTAAAAAAATAATGGCACTCGACTTCTGCAACCTGGGAAGAGCCAGGGATAAAACAGAGAAGCTGCAGCACCAACTGTTGCACCAGGGGCCTGGCTACTTACTCATGAGCCCCCACTTAGAAAGTCTCTCCCAGCATTTTCTTCCCAGGGAGGTTTTGTTGATTAAAAAAAGGTAAAAAAGAAAAGAAAAAGAAAATGGTACTAATCTTCTGCATCCTGGGAATCACTAGCGTCCAAACCCACCCGCTGAGGCACCAGCCGCTGCACCAGGAGAGCCCTGGCCGCTAGCTCCCTAGCCCTCACTCAGTCAGCCACTCACACTCTTACTCGCTTACCAGCACATACACAAAATTTTCCATACACTCACTCACTCACACGGGAACTCACATAGTCCAGCTGGCTCGGCTGCCATCTTCCCAAACTCTCTGAAGTAACTTACTGAAAAATCTTCTACGGATTCAAAAGCCTAGGATGTCAGTTACAGTCATACATGTGGTAAGTCACTTTTATTGACCAGCAACAATGTCAGGTTTCCAGAAAACTGGATTGTTAGAGTGGAAACCTTAATAAAGTAAAATCAGTAAATATTTCGACCCTGCTTACAGTGCCTTCCTGATCGCCATTATCCTTGTTTCCATTTGATCTTTTAAAAAAGGGTACGTATACATAATGGGATATTATACAGCCATAAAGAAGAACAAAAGCGTGTTAGTTGCACCAATATAATCATGTCCATTGCAGCAACAATGGATGCAGCTGAAGACAGTTCTAGGTGAACAAAAACAAAAAACAAAAAACTGAATATTGCATGTTCTCACTCATAAATGGGCCCTCATCGCTGATCACATGAGCACAAAGGTAGGAGCAACAGATACTGGACACTGCTAAATGAAAAACAGAGGGACGGTGGGAGGAAGGAGGGATAAGGTGCACACAGTCACACGCTGGGAACCAGATTCACTATCAGGGGAGAGAGGGCTCACTAGTCACCCAAAGCTCACCTGCAAGCATGCAATTACTAACATAGTAAATCCACACATGCACCCCTATAACACAGCATAGCATAACATGACATAACATGACATAACATAACATGACATAACATAACATAACATAACAAAATAAAGTAGCTAAATCCCAAAGGTTTTTGTGAGGGAACTAAAGTGTACTGCTTCTCCTCGTCATTAAATTGACTGTGATTTTTTATTGATTTCTGTGTGCCTAGTCACAAAGCATTCAACATTGTTTTAATAAAAACAATGCCTGCGTATTTTTTAAAAAGAAATAAACTTTGTAGAGATTAAGTCAGATATTATAAAGTAAAAGTATATTGAAAACAATAGAATTTTATACACATAAAGGGTGACAAATGAAATTCTCCTAAATTATTTTGAAAGATCAAGTTACTAAAGTAAATTTTCATGTCCTAGGCCTATTGAACATATTTTTTGAAATAAGTATGATTTTGCAGCCCATGTGATATTGCAACCAATGATTATGCAGTTAGTTGTTTTTTTTAGCATTACTTCTATTATTCATCAACCCTTCACCAAGATTATTTTTTTCTACAGAGAAAACTCATATTTCTTATTAAAACACAGGATGGAGTTGAAGTGGAGATAGAATAAGGAGAAGTAAATGAGCAACGGTTTCTACTGTTTCTATTAGTCCTGTTTATATAATCTAAGTTAATTTTGTAAGTGAAACAAAGCATTTTCAATGCCATTTAATGGTGTAATTTCCTGAATGCCTCTGGTTTGTTTGGGAATGTCTGGCTTGTGGGCCTAGTTGACTTGAGATTGCTCACATGCAGTCAGCAGACTCCCTAATCAGCCTTTAACAGTCCATGCCAGGGTATGAATATGGTCTCTAATTGTTCTTTGCTGGGAATTTAGTTTGCTCAAACAGATGGTTTGGTCATCAGGTCAATCTGACCATCTGCTCTGTGGCTCAAAAGAGCCTTCCGAAGAAGCTGGATTAGATCACAGGCCAGGTCAAGGGTTCTTGAACACACAACTTTCTAGACCTTTGGAGATTACATCTAAATTATCCCACACAACAAGAAAAAAAAAGTATTTAAAATGAATCTCAATATACAGCCTAAAATAGTGAGTTATTCTCAAGTAAACTTCAGGAATTTAAAATATCTTTACATGTTTAAAAAATAAAAGTAAAATATATAGAAGAGAGTACTTCTTAGTTGGTGGGATAAAACTTTACAAGTTTCCTAATTCTCTTTTGTTTACAAACTATCTTCACTGAGATACTTTTTAAATGTTTTCTGTGTATGCTCCCAAATTTATTCTGACACCAGTTCCCTGTGATTTTATCCAGTAGCAAGGCTACTTTGTTAGAAAATTGGGGCATTGGGTTCTACCTCCATTTCTGCTTAAATTAGCTGTAAACCCATTCAGGTCATTTACAGACTACATTTCTTGTTATCCAGATGAAGGATAATTGGGGATTTGGTACATTAACTCTGTGAAATGTTTTTCTGTTACTTAATTTGATAATTGTAAAAATAACATAGCACCTTCAAAATATGGTTATGATATAATAACTTATATAATAAGTGGTAATTGGCTGTGCCTTAATTTCAAATGTATCAAACTCTCTATGCCCCCTGTTGAAATTATTTATATGACATGTGGACAGTTATATGTCAATCAATTTCAGCCAGATTATGGAACTAGAGTGGAAAAACCAAGTAAGCAAGGGGATTATTTTGAAAACTGGTAGTGGTTGCAGTGGCAGGAGTGAGAATCAGAAAACCTTTTCTGAGTATCGGAGGATATTACAAAGACATATTTGTAAATGTGTAAAGTTAGTAATAATGATGAGACATGATTATTAATATTTACAATGATACATATTATTCTAATGTATTCCAATATATTATTATTATCTAATATGCTATTTTAAAGTGTAATTTTCAGAGAAAAATAAACAAACCCATTGAACTGATTTACACCTAACTGTGCATCTGTGTCAATCAAATTTGACTGATAACATCACAACTCTGATAATTCAGCATGATTGAACCAAATGCATTATTCTATCCATCATTTCTCTCTCTATAAATAACATTATAAGACATATGGACACAATATTAATCACATTTTATACGGAAGACAATTTGTATTCAGGTATGCCTGAGTAAACCACAAATAATTTATCTTTCATCCAGTGGCATGGATCAAGATGCAGCCTGGGTCCACAAACTTGAAGGTACAAAAATCATCATTCAGATATTCACTAAGATATTCAGAAGTCACAGAAGCATTTCACAGACTTGTCTCTGTTCAATATCAGTTATAACCACCTGTACCCCTGCTACCTCGGTCCAGGCTATTGCTTGAATTATTGCAGAAAAGCTCTACTTGTCTCCTTGCTTCTACTCTTGGTTATTTTTTTTTGGGGGGGGGGGTTGAGTTGGAGTCTCACTCTGTCACCCAGACTGGAGTGCAGCGGCTGCTCCCGGCCACCACAGCCTCGACTCGCTGGGCTCCGGCGATCCTTCCGCCTCAGCCTTCCAAGTAGCTGGAACTGCAGGCGCGCGCTACCACGCCCAGCTAATTTTTTGATTTATTGTAAAGATGAGGTCTTGCTTGCCCAGGCGGGTCTCGAACCCGCGGGCTCCGGCAATCCACTCACCTCAGCCTCTCAAAGGCGCGGGATTACAGGCTGAGCCACCGAGCCCGGCTTGCTTCTACTCTTAATTCTCTCTCATTCTCACAGAGCTGTCAAGAATGATCTTTAGAAATGTTGATTAAAGGGCTCTAGTTACATCAGGTTATATGAATTAACTCTCTCACCAAACACAATTAAAGCTACCAGATTTAAAAATATATATATTTATATATATATATTTGGTAATTGTTACAAAGACTTTGAAGATCTAAAAAGATAGTGTACAAAACACTTGACCAAATTATGAAGAAATGCTTGAATCCAGATAAGGTTCAATCCATGGACTGAATACTTTAATAGGATTTACAAATACCACACTCTTGAACTTAAAGTTGCATGACTTACTGAAGGGAAGAAGGCAGAATTTCTAATGCATTGACTAGCCAATGAAGATATTCACAAAGCAACTCTTCAAACAGCTGAGACTACAGCCATTAAGTTAAATGCACAGGTTATATACTACAAAATCCTAAGCAGGAGAGGGGAACTGGATGAGCATTCTGGTACTCTGTCTCCTAAAATTATGTAGTCTACAAAATACAAAAACCATTGGAAACAGCTTTACTGGGATCCCATGAGGATTCATCCTCAAAATGAAGGCAAATCTAAATTAAGCAACTCTATTTTAAGCCCAAGTTAATGTAAATAAACTTGCTGTACTGCTGAGAAAAGCAAGAAATAAAAAAACGGAAATGAAGAAAAGAAAATATCATGCCTGAGACATTTCATGCACACACCTGCCTTCATGAATATTGCATGAGTAGCTTGTGTTTGTGTCATCTGAATAGATGAGGAAACATCAAGTCACTGCTATAGTTTGATGCGGCCTCCAAATGGTGGTATCCTCAAGCACCTAACAGAGGCAAGCACAGAGCTTTGGAGGAAGGAAATTTACCCAGGTTTCATGAAAACTCAAAAATTTTTTTTGTCAAAAGCAATGACCAGCAGTTTATCATGGTAGACAGGCACATGATAAAGAAAGCAACAAAAACAAGAAACAGTAGAGATTACAGAACACACAGCTGCCGGAGTTTGTAGATGTACCTAATAAAGGAATAATGGTGGAACACAGATTGCACAAGTGGTCTAAATTATTCACCCCTTTCTGGATCTATGCTTTTTGCTATTTTATAGCTCCTGTCATGAAAGACAGAGTCTAATTTTCTATCCCTTGAATCTGGCTTGTCTTTTGCTTTGCTTTGGCTAGTAGAATGCATTAGAAGTGGTGGTCTGCTCATTGCAACCCTAAGTTCACACACTCCATGTATTGCTGCTTTCTTTCTTGATCACTATGACCACCGTGAGAATATATATTAGCAAATCAGCTAGAAAATGAGAGTCACATGGAGATGATCTAACATACTTCAGTAAAGGTGATCTTAGATCATTCAAAAACTAGCCAGATGACTGACACAGAAGCAAGCTCACATTAGACGAGAAGTGCCACCCAACTGAACTCAGTCAAAAACACTAACACACAGACATGGGAGATAAATAAATACTTTTTTAGTTATAGATTTATTGTATCAGCTCCAAATCTACCTCTCAGAAATGACACAGAAATCTTTTAAGCATTTTTCATTCACAATGAGCACTGCGTTACACTTCCTCAGTAGAGGACACCGGAGGAGCATTCCAGAAGGAAGAGGCTGCTTCTGATTCTGGTGGCTGCATGGATGGCTGCATGGATGGCCACCAGAGCAGGTGTGAGAGCATGCCCAGAACACACAGTCCCACAGGCAGCTCTAGCCTGACCGGTGACCTTCAGGTGGGTGCTCTAGGCCTGCTACATCCAGTCTTGCCCTACTCTCTATCTTAAGAATCCTAGGTTGGGTGCATTGACTGACGCCTATAATCCCAGCACTTTGGGAGGCCCAGGTAAGAGGATTGCCCTAGTCTACAGGTTCGAGACCAACCTGAGCAAATTGGCAAGACCTTACCGCTACGATAAATTAAAAAATTAGCTTGGCATGGTGGCGCATACCTGTAATTTCAGCTACTTGGAAAGATGAGATGGAAGGATCACCTGATATCAGCAGGTCAAGGCTGTGGTGGTTGTGAGCATGCCACTGTATTCCAGCCAGGCGACAGAGTGAGACTTCAACTCAAAAAATAAAAATAAAAAAGAAGTCCTGTCCTTTTCTGATATCTTAAATATGTTCTAAATTTTTTCCTAACATATATATATATATATACATATGAATATATATATATGAGTGTGTGACTGTGCAACTGTGTCTGTATGTTCAATTCACATGAAAAAAGAACATTCATCTAAACAGTATATGGAGTAATCCCCTTTAGCCATGAGTTATATGTTCCAAGACTTTCAGTGGCTGCCTGAAACCAAGGATAATACAAAGTCTTATACATACCTATCATAAAGTTTAATTTATAAGTTAGGTAGAGCAGGAGATTAAAAACAGCAATTAATAACAAAATAGAACAACTATAACAATATACTGTAATAAAACTTATGTGAATGTGTTCTCTCTCTCTCTCTCTCTCTCTTCTTCTTCTTATTATTATTTTGGGACCACGGGTAACTAAAACTGTGGAAAGTAAAATCAGGGGAAGAAAGGGGAACTCCTGTACTAAACAAATGACACAGTCTGCCTTTTTCCCACTTACATGTAAGGTATTTCTAGCAGATTTTAAATCATTATAAATGCTTGTGTTCAGTTTTCAGCCTCTCTTTCTCTTGCCATCTGTGTCTTTCAATTTGAGAGCACCATACTGCCTTAAACAAGATAGCTTTAAACTTGTGTTCAGCAGTGCAAATCCACTTTCTTTTCTCTCCCTTCTCCTCTAGAATTAACATAACGAATTACAAACTTTGATTTTTAATATACATGTTAGACTTATAATAAATTTGATGTCAAAATATACTGATTAGAACTATGTCAATACATTGATTTATAAAAACGAAATGATGTATCTGTGACATTGAGTATTTAACAATATTCTCGGCCACTTCCTTTTAGGGTTAAGTTCCCACAAGTTTGTGTTTTGGCATGCTCAGAGCCTGTACTTATCTCTGTAGCACAGGACACCAGGACACATGGTTGGTAGCCTCACTTGAATTTCATTGCTTTTAAATGAATCATAGTTTCTCAAGAATCTGTTGTAGAAAAAACACAATAATGATAATAATAATCTGCTTCTAAAAATACTTTTCTACAATCTCATGATAATTTAACTTTTTTCTTGTACTTTAAGGCTTTTATTTCATCACAGTCTCTTTAATGTGAATCATGGCTGTGGAATTGATTTAATTCCCAGTGCTACTATTATTATATATAACATTCTTGCTATGATTCAAACATAGTCTAAAATGCTTCAAATACATGTGCCCATTTGATTCTTATAAAAAACATTATGAACTAGGGCATATGATCAGCTACATACCCTGGGTTACACATATTGGTTTGTTAAAATGCTGAATTATTGCCATGACAAGTAGTAGACAGCCACTTCCCCAGTGCCTTGGTGCCTTCCCATCCAGCTATCTTGACCATGGTTATCATTCTTCACAACTCCTCACAACCCAGCAAATAAGGGCCCACTCAGCATATTTGGGGCACCAATTCAATGTGTGCCAGTACTGTAACCAATATCTTCTATAAGGGGCCAGTGCCTCTGCTCCATCAGCCATTAATACTCAAATATCATTCCTAGAAATTAGTCTTTTTCCCACTTTACAAGTGATAAAATTGAAGACTAGAAAAATAAACAGCATGCTCATAGTCAAACAGCTTTTTTGTGTCGTAGAATTCAACACAGCTCTGTAAAAAGTCCTGTTGACTAGATACCACAGATCATTGGATAAAAACGTCTTTTGAAACTCCCCTCCACCCCCATTGAGAGAGACCTTAGATTTTTGGTTCTGGAGTTTCAAGGATTTATTTATTGAGTCCTCCATTTTTTGTGTGTTTAGATACAATCATAGAAATGTAGTAGAGTCAAATTATTTGTAAATTTTAGCAGCCTTCACATCCATCTGTTACTGACATCCTTTGACCCTATAAATCATATTGTCCAACCTAGGAAAAACAGGATTCATCAGCTATGTGTCAAAATTCCTTTATGTTGCAATAATGTGTAGCCTAAATGAAATCTATCACCTTTAAATTCAAAGTTGTCAATAGAGATGAGAAAGCTAACATTGCCACTGCATCTAAGAACACCATCATCCCACGGTACAAAATGTTTCTTAAACATGAACTGAAAAGAGCGCAACATCTAAATGTATTGGAAACAGTTATTTCTAATCACATTCTACTTTGTTCAATGAATAAAAGCTTAATAAACTTTTCCAGTAATCCAATAAACATAAAATTGATAACACAATAATTTACATTGGCTATATTAAAACAAACTAAATGTGCAGCCATAGAAAGATTATTTTACAAATAATACTATATATACTAGAATTGAATATTTTGCAATTATTTAAAATTATGGTTGTAAAAACGAAGTAGAAGCCATTAAAATTATTATATTAGAAAGTATAAAAACTTAAATACAAAATGTGCACACATTTAAAATTTTAAACTTGTTTTTTTCTGTCTTTACGTATTCAATGTATTTATGATACAATTATAGCCAAATTGTTACTAAAGTCTACCAATATTCAATTATATTAGTTTTCTGATGTCCTTTTCCTTTATAAACCATTCTGTTTTAATTTAGGTTAAAAAAATTATTGTGTGATATTTGGAAGCTTCAATTGGCCATGACTCCTACCATATATAAGGCTGATCCATAGTGAAAGAAAATAAAACCATATGTAGAAAAAAATTGAAATTAGAAGCAGCATATCTTGCAGTAATAGTTGTCTATGCTCAAATTTGTCCTTAAGTCCTAAGTAAGTCGTTTCTCTTAATAAAGTTTTACTATGAAAACCATAGTTGGAATTCATGAACTAAAATTATTAAGTTTATTATGGAGACTCAATAAAAGGCACTATGGACAACGAATTGGGATGAGAATAGAGGTAATAGAAGACGGGGCCAGATTGTCTAAGGCTGAATGCAATTTGTGAAGCCTTGAGGTGATGGCAATATAAAAAATACACACTTAAAAGCTCACCTTAAAGAGTGAGAATCATTTATAAAGAATCATAATAAAAAGCATATTTTTATACTGGCAATTGGGAGACAATGTTTGTGGCCTTACAAACTGGTTCTGGTATTTTTTATATACTTGGAAGCAGTATTGCTGTTTCTGAATAAAGTCTTTCCATATATTGGATTATGTCCTTAAGTCATATATCCTAAGCAAGAAATTGTAGGATCCAGATAAAAAAGAAAGATAACTCAGATCAAAAGGGGCAATAAAAAGATGGGAAGTTGTCTAATTTTCTCTCTCTCTCTCTCTACACACACACACACACACACGTGTGTGTGCATTTTAAAAAATAGAGCTAACAGAGTGTATTGGGAGACTGAATGGAAATGTGAGATAAAGGCAAGAGTCAAGAATGACACCAAAGTGTTTGGTCTTAAAAGCTGGAAGAACAGAGTTGCCCTCAAATGAGATGGAGAGACTATAGAAGAAAGCTGGTTTGAAATAAAATATCAGAAGTACAGTTTTATATATGTTAGTTTTAAGACACCACGAAACCTACTGACCTCTGTTTATCTACATTCAACCATGCACCTGTCCCTTCTGTCTTAACAAAATAGAGGAATGCTATCATCTCCAATTTTGTTTTGGATTTCATCCTACTCTCAAGAATTAGCAATCTTTCAAATTATGCTTTATCTTCAGGTTATCTTAAACGCTGCTTGTTTATTGTGTTTTCTCTCTGTTCTTTGCCAGACTCTTGGATAGCCTCTCTTCTTCTCCCGAGTTCTTGCATTAGTGTCCTTCAGAGTCTTCTGCCATAGGTCTTCTACTATGTGTTCACCCCTAGTGGTCTCACCTGCATCCAGCCTCAAGTCTGTATTACCACTTCAAATCCATGCCTTCAGTTCCAGGTATGTTCTCTTCAGCTTCTTGCAGGCCTCTGGGCACTCCAAACTAAACAGTTCCTCCAACACTAAAAATCTCCTCCTCAATGCTCTGCCTTAAGCAAATATACTTCTCTTAGTAAAAGACACCATTCTTTATTCCAGTTGCTCAAGACAAAAGATGCTAGAATTTACCTTGGCCTAAACCTTCTTTTGACTTCCCACATCCATATTCTTAACCAATTCTACTTTATAATTCTAGGAAAAACCTGAAATGAATGGGAACAGATAATAACATGTCAGTTCTTTTCAAGTGCAAGCTCCACCTCCAACCTCAAAGAAAAATTTAGACTCCTGTTTAAAAGTCATTAAAATAGTATAGAGATGGATTATATCTTCTATTTTTTTTCATTCTTTTCGATGACAGGTTGTTTCTTCCAAAAATACATGATATAGACTTCATGTCAGACATCATGAATCACTCTATCAAACTGCATTCATATACTTTAAACCACAGCTGGAATCATACACTATGTATGAATAGACGTGACGTTTCAGGGAGAAGAGGAAAGTGTCATCATTTAAGTACTTCCCACTTGTGCCCTCTCATTTGCATCTCACATCAGTCATTCCAAATGAGAGCCATCATTCTTTCTTTATGCATGAGGGAATGGAGATGCAGAATTGTAAAGCAAATTGCTCTAAATTGCACATTTAGAAAGTTATGAACTTAGGTTAATACACTATTTCTCTAAAATATCTCATTTTTGTGATTTCAGAATGCTATGTGTACTTTTTTATTCACGACTCTTGACACTTTTTGTTCAACTTAATAAGTACCTTAATTTGAGGTTATATTTTTGCATAAATTATTAAAGTAGAAGGTAGAAAAGGAAGCTGGCAGCTGCTGTGCATTATGTGCTATACTTTGTGCTTCACTTGAGGTATTTTATCAATCACTCATTCATCATGATCGTTGTGTTATTGCCATTACATTTTACAAAACAGATAAGTCTCAGAACGTACATCAGGAATCTTTTACCAAAGTCCTCCTCACTCAAAATTTGTATATGAGACGAAACTCAAATTATTTAAGTAAAAATAAAGTTCTTCGGCTTATAAAATTAAGCAAGAAATAGATGATTCTGGGAAAGAAAGAAACACATAACATAAAGGGCATGCAGATAGCTAAGACTGAGGAACAACTGGATCTACTAGAACTAATTCTCCCTCTCTCTCTCTCTCACATACACACACACACACACACACACACACACACACATACGCACACATACGCATATCCCTGTCTGTTGTTATACACAGGATTTTTTTCCTTTCACACAATACATATAGATATAGATGAAGATATAGATATATGGATATATGAGAGGAGATTTATTAGAGGAAATGTCTCATACAATAATGGAGGCTGAGATGCCCATAACAGGCAGCCTGCAAGCTGGGAAACCAGGGAAGCCAGTAGTATGGCACAGCCCAAAGCTGAAAGACTCGCAACCAGGGAAGATGATGATGTAATTATCAGTCCACGACCTGAGGACCTGAGGGACAGCTGGTATGAGCTGTGAAGTCTAAAGGCCAGAACGTTTGAAGTTTTCATGTCTAATAGCAGGAGAAGAGTGCTCCAGCATCATGAGAGAAAAGGGAAATCACCGTTTTTCTGCCTTTTTAAAAAATCCTAGCCTCCAGCTGATTAGATGGTGACTACCCACGTTGAGAGTGAATCTTCCCCACTCAGTTCACTGACTCACACACCAATCTTCTGTGGAAGCACACTCCCAGACACACCAAGAAGTAATGCTTGATCAGTTCTCTAGATATTTCTTACTCTAGTCGAGACCCAAAATTAACCACTATAAGAGCAAACCCAGAAAGAGGAAGTTGTAGGATTCAAGAAACAAGATAGTCTACCTAAGAAAATACTGAAAAAAAATTCCTTTCATAACGTGAAAGTAAACAGTATAGATATAGAAATTAGACATACCAAAAAGAATAGCCATAATAATTGGGAGCAATTACTTTTGAGAAATGAAAGGAGTGCAGCGTTTTAAGATTTTTTATTTTTACATGACTTTTTAAAATCAGGTGCATATGCTAACTTCAATAAGAATACTATTTAGTGAAACAATACAAGGAGAGAAGCCATGAAGACCAGACCAATAACTAAGTCATTTGCATCCAAGGATACAGAGGTGACTTCTTTCCGATAATTTCAATGTTGTTTTATTATTGATGCCACCTTACACATGTAAAGCACTTTGCGGATGACAAAGCACTTGCAAAAGGTTATAAAAAGCACATTTTCCCCCACATACCTCTATTCTGTGAAGTTTCTTATCACTTTATCTGTACTGATGTTCTTCACCCGCACAATATCTTTCAGTTCTTCTCAATGGCAAACTGCTACTCATTTCTCCAGATGATGCTAAGAATTCATCTTTCTGTAACGCCTTTGCACATGCTTCTCCCTGTCATCAAACTAATTATTTCCTCATTTATACCTCCCATGACAAGAGCTCACAGCATTACCAAGGCTCCCCCATGCTCCAGCACCATTAGTTACTTACCTGTTTGGCCCCTGGATGAACTGTGAGCCACTCTTTAGTAGGGACATGTCTTATCCATGTTTGTGTCCTTGCTGCCTTTTGCTGAATCAAGGACCATACTAAGCCTCGATTCATATCTGCTTAATTAATCAGTTAGAGCACTGTTGCCTATCTGAGAAGAAGGTAGGGCAGATAACATTGGCTCTCGTTGGCAATGAGGACATTGAGTCTCAGATGTTTGGGAACTCAGACCAGAGTCACAAAGTTAGGGGCTGTGAGAGACTTTTGGTCTTTGACAGAATTGGTCTCTCATGCACATATAATTCAGGAGGAGATTATATATTACAAACACAATCATGATCTTCCACCCAAGTTCCTTAGTACATGCATTAGGCAGAGGATCCAGGTTTAGGTAAGCAGGGGACTGACCCCATATGGCCTTTAGCCTGTTTCTGAGAGTTAAGTAGCATTGTGTGCCATTGCAGAGTCAGCCTTGAGGAGCCTTGGGGCACCTCAAAGTTAGTGACTTTCACTTTCCCACTACCAGGTCCCACTAGGCTTCCAACCTAGAACAAGATCAGCCTACTTTCAGAGGCCGCAGGCTCAGGATTGACAAATGAATGGTTTTGTGATTCTCTGGCATTGGATTTTCTTGGGAGGGTAAAGCCACAAAGGCACAGAGTAAAGAAATGTTAATGAAAATAAATCACAGGTGTTAATATGAAACACCATATACGTTATTCCATGTCAATAATAACTCTTCACTGACAGACTATCCGGGTTTCACAAGTTCTCTCTTTAAGTATGTGAAGTTTCTTTATAAAATGCAGAACTTTCAATGGAGTATATATTTTGAAAATTAAAGTTTTTTAGGAGCAGGTATGAACACAAATGCTCGAGTGTCAGCACTCAGTAAATGTTAATGGAATGATTAGAAGCTTACCAAGAGCAGCAGTAACAAAATTTTTCAAGACATTCATTGTAATCTTAATAAGATAAAATTTCAGTGCCAAATATTTCATACCATACTTTGATGTTTATTAGTAGTACTATGACTCCTCAACAATAAAAACTCAAGCAAGGTATTCTCAGACAATGTTACTCAAAGAGAACTTGCTTTTTAGCATTTCTTCACTGTCTGTAACGCCAACTATAGTGCAAAGTTACAGACATTCTATTGATGTCATTTCTCCCTTTCTATTAAAAGTGCTCAGTACTATTTTATTTGTACTTTAATCACCCAGTGAGTTCCCAGGACAGTTCCAATGAGAAGAAAAGTACTGATGTAGTGAACAATATGCAAAACGTACCAAGTACGGTTACTTTTGAGATAAATCCAATCTAATGGATCTGTCCCTGGACTATTCTGCAAGGGTATGCATGTATAAACAGTGTGCATGTTTGCATTATAATGATGATTAGTCTATAAATTATTTAGCATATATGCTGTATAATGATTACCCACATCTCTTCATGAACTATATATAAATTTGGAGATAAGAAACAGGTCAAGGCTAGAAATATTGATGTAGGAGTCCTCAGCATATACAGACATATTTGCATATTATGAAAGTAACATGTAAATACATTCACATTGTTAAAAAAGTTAAACTTTAAAGAATTACACATAGTAAAATATCAAAGTCCACCTTCCAAATGCTCGTACCCATTTATCCCAATATTCAATTTCTTTCCTTAAGACAATCATGCAAGTTTGTCATTCCTCTTTTTATGTATTAATAAATGTAACCATTTTTCTATATAATAGATAATATACAAATAAATGTATATATAACTAATATTTTAAATCAACCATATTGCCCTTTATTCTTAAATATGTATTTTGAGATTGAGAAGGCCAACATGAGGCAGCTAGAGTCAGTTTCTCCTGTGAAGTCAATCAAGATAGAGTTTCCTCAGCACCCAGAAAGGAGCAAGACCAGTAGCAGCATGTCCCATGACTCTTCAAAGAAGTGATAACAACCACAGAGTACAAAGAAAAGAAAAATCCATCCACCTGGGCTGGAACTAGCCAGACTCTTGCTTTCACCTCCACAGTCCACCAGCAACTCTCGGATGCAATGAAGAAGGTGAGGGGAATTCGGGAGTTCTATCCTCCTGGAAGCAGACATGGAGGGCACCCTTGCGGGACTCCAGTCACTCACTGGAAACTGCCTTACCCACAGCCTTGCAGAAAAAAAAGAAAGCCTTGACCTGCTTAGCTGCCAGTTCCCAGGAACTCAGCCCTTGGAGGAGATGCATCTGCTTTCTAGTCAGCCTGGAAGGGGCCAGGCCCCAAGGACAAACTCCCACGCTGCAGACAGTTCTTGCCTGGGGAAAGTTGCCTTGAGAACACCTGAAGCCTGGAGGTCAACTGAACTTTAACATTCACAAGGAAAACTGCCTGAGGCCAAGGTGAGAAGTGGAAGAAACTGATTGTTATAGCAAACTCTCACTCCCCATGGGAACTCTTCTGTGCTTGCCCTGTGGCATTACCCCAATGGCCTAGGAGTCCTTCCTAATCCCCACTGAGTTAGCCAAGGGTACACTCTTGTGGGGTACTAAAGCTCCCTCCTTACCACCCCCTACAATCCTTTGCATCCCCCTTGAAGTCCCAAAACGGAAAAGAGCTTGAGTAATCCCCAGAGCCTCAACCCCCACCTAGGTTAGCTGGACACTTCTTCAGAGCAACACTCATCAAAGAGAAAACCCACAACCACCATCACAGTGGGATTTCTTTAACAAGCGCCCCCTCCTGGTCAGAGGTCAACATTACAGTCCACCTCTCCATAGAACACTTTAGCTTCCAGTAAGGCCTGATCCCAAACTCCAGCTAAAATTATTTTCAAACAACTCCAGCCACTCAGGATGCCTTCAGCGAGTGCAGGTACCCAACACAGCACCACCACAGCTGGTAATAGAGTAACTCACCACACCAAGGCTATATATGATCAAGAAAACCCTACAGTGCCTATATCAGCCCCCGCCAACCAGAAATAAAAGAAATAGTCTATCCAAATGAAAAGAAAACAGAAAAATAATTTCAAAAATATGAAAAAAAACAGTCTCCAACACGCCCCCAAACACCAATTCTTTAGCAATAAACCCTATTCAAAACAACATTTTTGAAATTCCAGAAATAAAATTCATAAGGTTGACTATAAAATTGATCAACGGACTTCAGGAGAAATTTGAAAACCAACCTAAAGAAATTTAGGAAAAAAAAGCTGTTCAAGACACGAATGAAATCTAATTCTTTATTTTTCATTAAAAAAACATATCTTTTCTGGGTATAGAATTATTGGTTGATTTTTTTGGGGGGTAAGGATTTAAAAGATATTGGACCACTATCTTCTAGCTTACATAATTTTAAATAATACATATACTGTCACTTTTATCAATTTTACTCTGTCTCTAACTTGTTTATTTTCTCCTGATTATGTTACAGTTTTATTTATCATGAATTTTAGGCAATTTGATTATGTTGTACATATTACAGTGCTCTTAATTGTTTCTGTGTACGTTTGTGTGTGCACATGTTTATGCTCATTAAGCTTTTTTAATCTTTAAGTTCTCATAGTTCATGAAACTTAATATTTCACAATCTAAAAAATTATCTTTCTTTTTTTTTTTTTTTTTTTTTTGAGTTGGAGTCTCACTCCGTCGCCCAGACTGGAGTGCAGTGGCCGCTCCCGGCCACCGCAGCCTCGACCTGCTGGGCTCCGGCGATCCTTCCGCCTCAGCCTTCCGAGTAGCCGGAACT
>CAUYQG010116662.1:0-35026 GCA_963574415.1 Tarsius wallacei | reverse complement strand
CCCACTTATTTTTGTTTTTGTAGTATTTGCTTTCAGGGTCTTCGTCATAAACTCTTTTCTTAGGCTGATGTCCAGAAGGTTTTTCTTCAGTTTTCTCCTGGGATTTTTATACTTTCAGGGTTTACAGTTTAGTTTTTTTTTTTTTTTTGAGTTGGCGTCTCACTCCGTCGCCCAGACTGGTGCGCAGTGGCCGCTTCCGGCCACTGCAACCTCGACCGGCTGGGCTCCGGCGATCTTTCCGCCTCAGACGTCCGAGTAGCCGGAACAACAGGCATGCGCTACCACGTCCGGCTAATTTTTTTGATTTATTGTAGAGATGAGGTTTCGCCTGCCCAGGCGGGTCTCGAACCCGCGGACTCAGGCAATCCACTCACCTCAGCCTCCCAAGGCGCGGGATTACAGGCTGAGCCACCAAGCCCGGCTGCTGTCTGTTTTTTAAAGTCTCCAGTGTGTAGCAGAAGGAGCTAACACTTCCTAGCCTCTGTGTTAGAAATCCCACATGCATTAAATTATCGAATCCTCAAAATAGCCCCAACCCTATTATAAATATATGTTTATTCTATTTTATAAATGTTAAGCAGAGGATGTGTGAAATTAGGTCTATTTCCTAAGCGGTTAGAAGTTCCAGAATTCCTGCCCACCTCTTTCTGGTTCCAGAATCTGGTCCTGAGTCTCTCAGACTTGCCTGGTCAGCCCTTACAATCGTGTAAGTCAATTCTCTGCAATAAATCTCTAAATGTACAAGGGAGGGTCCCAGAAAACGGAATTGTCTTTTGAAGGGCGGGCCCCTTGAAGTACAGGTTTCTGTACCAGGATGCACTGAGGTCTACGTTGATGCCTCATATCTATGGCTAATATTAATGTTATTAACTCTCAATGATCAATCACTCTTTGTGCCCTAGGTAATTCTGTGTGAATTCTCTCAGTTCACATGACAGCCCTGAGAAGTGAGTAATATTCTCCTGGGGAAACAGGATCAGAGAACTTAGATTGACTCCTTGAGGGACCATAGTTAGTAAATATGGAGCCAAGATTTGCCCCCAGGTCCTCACATCTCCATTTGTTCCAGAGGGGACTCAGGAGACTTCAAATTCCAAAGTGATAAGGGACTCAAGATAGAGTTCAGATCCCAGTAGGGTGCAGGGCCAGGGACCCTCCATTGACCTCAGATCACCAAGGGTGGTTCTCACTCAATCTCCACACAAGGGCAGCTCTGAACTTCAAAAGCGACTTGAGAACTCTGAGCCTGCTGCGGACAAGACGGGAGCATGTAGAATGCCAGCAGGCTGACTCCCTCACTGACTCTGAAACACATTTATAACATTGCAGCAAAGACATTGTGCACTTATGCTGAACCCAAAATTTATACCTAATTCATTGTTCCAATCAGGCTGTGATGCATTGCAAATGCAGACAATGCATTCTTTCTTTCTTTGATGACGGCAGATAAACCCTTTCTAAAAGACACCCCCCCAAAAAGCACACAGGCAGCCACATTGCCGAAATTCAAGGGTAAATTATGAAAAATATTTATTATTCTTATTCTATTTTCACCTTTCTAAATTGGGGGGAAAAGCCCTGCCCCTTTAAGTCTCATACACTTTGTCTGTAGCTCCTCCCCTTTTGTCCTTCCCACTTTGGCATTTCATTTGCAAGAAGTCTCCATCGCCCTTATTTACATGTGAAAAAACCTGGAGCATCATGTGGTGAGGGTCCGGGCAGCCCCTGAATTCCATTCAATTCTCATTTCCTCTCTGACAGTCACCATTGAATCAATCATGTTCTCCCTGCCCTCTCTCTGACCACCTCGGAGATCCCAAATCGCTTTTCATCTCATGTGTCAATCACCCTCAGACCATGTCCACTTTTCATTACTAACACGCCATCACATGACCCGCTAATCTGTCACTTTCTGACAGCGGTTAGTGTGCCAATTGATTTAATTAGCAATCAATTAGCTTGTTACTATTGGAAGTAATTACCTTTTATAGAGAAAAGAGTGCAGCTGGTGAGGGCAATAAAATCGCACTAATAAAACTGCATCTACTCCCCTCTGTACCCGCACAGTCGCTGCACTCAGGGGCTGGCCAAATTATGGGTGACATACACATCTTTTGAATACTCCACAGGGATGCCTTCCCCCTCTTTATAATGTGTAAAGCCCCTCTGTCATTGATATTAGCCAGATCTGGTGTTTTCAGGGGAAGATTGGGTTAATGACTTGTGTTCATTGAACTCTCAGAGCCTACACTTTTCCAAAGGCTTATGTTTCGGAACAGGAAGAGACCTTGAAAATGCACCTAGATCACCTTTTCCTAAAAATGAAAATTTTAAGGTCCAGAGAGGTTACGTGACTTGCCCAAGGTCACTCAGCTAGCCAGCAGCCTCCTGATTTCCATCCCGCCTTCTGCCTAAATGTCCAGAGGTGGCCTGTCAACATTCCGTACTGTAGACTACAGGTCTGCGTCTAGGAGCAGTCCTATCAGTGACAGGAGAAATAACGAAAATATTTGAGAGGAAGACCTTCACTGTCTTGAAGATGAAAGACACGGGGTTTAGAGAGTCACATTTTGGAAACAAGGATGAAAACCAGCCCCTACGATGAGATGGGGGCACGGTGCTGTCTTGGGTGGCACAGAAGAGCAAAAATGCACCCTCCACCACTCCTGACCCAGGCTACAGGACATTTCCCGCACACTCACTATTAAATTCAACCTCCAAAGTAGTCCCCAGGCGCGCGATGACTCGCTACATTAGCTCCGTGGTGAACAGCAGAGGCAGTAATGAGATGACTAAGGAGACCCGGATTCCATTCATCATCCTGTTTGCTCCAATATAAGTGTCCTTTTATCAGCACTATTGGTACTGATGTCATCGCAGGAGGCATAAATCACCTCACCGGTGACAGGGTCCTATTAAGGGTCACGGCCTAAAATCATTGACAAATTAAGGATCACACTTGGCCATTTGGTCGGCATGCTCTCAATTGGGGGTACGGCCTGGTTCCTTGTATCTGGTCAGAAATTAAATAGTCATTTAGAGTCCTGAACAGCCGTGCAGGTTCATTCAAAGAGCAGGCCACTTCTTTCCCTCCCTCAAAGTCGAGAATCGTGCAGTTTGACCCGTGGCAAAAGCAAGGCAGTCCTCATGATCAGTCTTGTGTCCTTATCATCCTCATTCCAGCTGCCGTGGGGACCCACGACGTGACGTCATAGGGTGCATAATGGCACATGGTGTCTTGGATCCAGGGCAGACAGCCTGGGGCTTCTCAGAGTCACTGAGAATTCTCATTTGGAATTCCAGTCTCCTTTGTCCACCATCACTGCCTAACATGACTGCTGAGGACTCTTTTGGAGTGTGGATGAGATGCAGATGAGACTCGAAATGGAGAGGAGGCATTACCATCGTATTTTTAAAAGGAAGTGATAGCCCAAATTAAAAGAAAAATGGCTTCTTCTGAAATTCTTGACAAGATTAGTGCCTTTACATTTTTTTAGGCTGAACGCCAGAATTGGCTCCACACCTATCTTCCAACCCTAATTTGATGGTACTCATTTGCTCATCATTATCTGGGCATAAAAGTGAATTTAGCACTCTAATCCGTAGATCGCTGGCAGCTTTTTAGTTCTCCAAGGATCATTTTAGGTAATGTGGTCCTAAACGATGCTGGAAATGTTTTTAAAAGACCTGAATACATAGTCATATGAGGTCGATGGTTGGGAAGAGTCAATATTGCCAAGATGTCAGTTTGCTGCAAATTAACACATACATTTAATGTAATTCCACGTCAATTTTAATGGTATGTGTATGTATGTGAATTTCACAAAATAATTCTGAAGTTCATATGGAAGGATAAATAAATGAACTTATGCAGGAAATCTCCACAAAGTAAGTGATAGAGAACAACCTGTTCTATCAGATTCTAAAATGTATTACAAACCTGCAGTAATCAAAACAGTGTGGCAGCAACACTAGACTATATGAACAAAACAATGACAGATAAATGCAAATTCAAAACCAAACATGTATATATGTATGTAAATTTAGTTCAAAATAAGATGGTCTTTCAAATGTTAGAAATATTAATTACTTGATTTTATATATTATTAATATAATTTTTATAATTGGCTAACATTTTGGAGAAATAATTAAATTACTAATTTATACCTTATAAAAACTGAAATTCTTTAAAAATACGAGTGTAAAATATGAAACCACAAAAGTAATGAAGGTAGCTGCAGGTAAAAATTTATGTAGTTTTGGAAGATGGCAGGCCTTCCTAAATAAGACACCAAAAACAAAAATCATAAGGCAATTAAAGCTAAAATTGTAATTGCATGATAATATAAAATATGACAAAAAATTAAAACTAAACACAAACCACAATCTAAAAACATATAAAGTAGACAAAAAATAACTACTCAGTAGGAAACAAAAATAGGTTAAAGTATAAGGGGCCTATTTACTAAAAAAGAAAAACAAATAACTGACAAATATAAAGACCCCACAAGTAACCAAGAAAATGGATTTAAACAATAAAGGCAATTTTAAAAAAACCATTATTACTTATCAAATTGGAAAAATTTTAAAGTAACAATGCACAATGGTACAAATATGTGAGGAATGCGATACGTTTTTGTTTTACTTATGAACGTACAAATTGTTACATTACTGGAAAGCAGTTTGATAAGCCATCAGTCATTAAAAGGAACACTGTCCTTTGACCCAGTGACCCAACCGCTAGAAATTTATCCTAAGGAATACTTACATAAATATGTACAGGGGTTCTTAGCAGATTGATCATGAAGTACTCTTTTGAACATTTTAACAAATTTCAAAGAACTTAATTTTCCAATAGTAGAGGATATAGAGATCAATGCCATATTCTTTATTATAAGAGGAAAAAATGGAAAGAAAGCAACATTTCAACGGTAGGTTATGAGTTCAATAGATTTGAATCTGATATTATGAAAAGTTTTTCACAATCTTTTCAAACAAAAATGGGTTACATGACATGAACATACGCAGATTTACATGAGGGAAAGTATATACAAGGGGGGAGGACCCAAAAAAACCCAGAATTATTTTTTGGAGAGTGGGTCCCTTGTACTACAGGCTTCCCCTGCTGGGTTAGTGGTGTAGAAACCCATCAGCATCAGTGTACCAGCTAGCATTGTTGTGAGAGGCTGCGTTCATCTTCAGTGAATTTTTTTGGGAAATTCTTTCAAAGCGTTTGCCCATTTCATGATGGGTAATTTACAAGTATACTAGCTCACACACCGCTGAGTGTTCGGCAGTTTTTGACTGAAAACGGCATGATCCACATGCCCTACCCTCCCTATGAATTCCATCTCTCACTGTGCAGGTAAAGTTGGGGCTTCTAACTGGCTCTCACTCCCCTGGGCAGTGGACCAGGTACTTTTGTGTCGTCACGTGCCTGCCCTCCACCTCCCTTCCTCCCTCCCCTAGCAGTGCCCAACAACTGCTGCTCCCTCCCGTGGGCTAATGTGAATAAAGTGTAGGGCCCGCTTATGAGTGAGGACATGCAGTACTCAGTTCTTTGTTTCTGTGATAGTTCACTTAGTCTTAAGATCGCCAGCTCCATCCCATTTTCTGCAAAGTCCGTGGTTTTGTTCTTCTGTATGGCTGTGTAATGCTCCATCCTGTATATGTACCACAATTTCTTTATCCAGTTTCTTTTTGATGGGTAATAGGGATTAGTTCCATGTTTTTGCTATTCTGAATTGTACAGCAATAAACGTGCGTGCAGGTGTCTCTTTTGTAGAGCAACTTATGTTCCTCCAGGTATATTCCCAGGAGAAGGATTGCTGGATGTATGGAAGATCAATTTTTAGTTCTTTTAGGAATCCTCACACTGCTTTCCATAGAGGTTGAACTAGCTTGCATTTCCACCAACAGTGGAGAAGTGGTCATTTTTCTCCAACCAGAACCAGCGTCTTTTGTTTTTTGACTTACTAATGGTAGCCATCTTTACTGGAGTTAAATGGTATCTCATGTGGTTTTGATTTGCATTTCTCTGATGACTAGTGAGGCTGAGCATTTTTTCAATGTGTCTGTTGGCTGCTTGTATGTCATCTTTTGAGAAGTATCTGTTTATTTTCTTTGCCCACTTTTTAATGGGGTTGTTTGTTTCTTTCCTTTCACTTCATTTGAATTCTTTGTAGAACCTGGATGTTGGACCTTTGTCAAATGCATAGCTTGCAAATATTTTTTCCCATTCTGTGGGTTGTCTGTTTATTAACTTCATGGTTTCTTTTGCTGTACAAAAACTTTTCAGTTTGATAAAGACCCGCCTGTCTGTTTGAGATTTTATGACATCCATTTTTGGGAACTTGGTCAAGAATACGTTGCCTACTCTGATGTGCATAAGTGTGTTTCCTAAGTTTTCTTCTAGGATTCCTATAGTTTGAGGTTTTACGTTTAGATTTTGGTCTATTTTGAGTTGATGTTTGTATCTGGTGATAGGTAGGTGTCCAGTTTCATTCTTCCACATGTGCTCAGCCAGGGTTCCCAGAACCATTTGCTAAATATGGGTTTCTTTCCCCAGTGATTGTTATTGGTGGCTTTGTCAAAGATGAGTTTGTTGAGAGTCCATGTTTTTGCTTCTGGAATTTCTGTCCTGTTCCATTGGTCTATGTGCTTATTCTTGTACCAATACTAGGCTGTTTTAGTTACTGTAACCTTGAAATGAAGTTTAAAGTCAGAAAGTGTGATTCCTCTCACTTTGTTCCTTTTGTTGAGGGTTGTTTTGGCTATTCGTGCTATTGTTTGTTTCCATATGAATTTCTGTGTTGTTTCCAGGTCTGAGAAAAATGATGTTGGCAATTTGATGGGTATTGCATTGAATCTGTAGATTTTCTTGGGTAGGATGAACATCTTGACAATACTGATTCTTCCAATCCGTGAGCATGGACTGCTTTTTCATTTGTTTGTGTCATCCTTGATTTCATTGAGCAGTGTTTTGTAGTTCCTATTATAAAGGTCTTTCACTTCTCTGGTTTGGTGGAAACCAAGGTGTTTCATTTGTGTGTGTGTGTGTGTGTGTGTGTGTGTGGTGTGTCTATTGTGAATGGGATTGTGCTTTTAATTTGCTTCTCCACCTGCTTGTTGCTGGTGTATAGAAATGCAACTGTCTTCTGCATGTTGATTTTGTAACCCAAGACTTTACCAAAGTTGTTTGTCAGTATGAGGAGGCTTTTGACAGACTCCTTTAGGTTTTCAGGGTATAGAATCATATTGTCCACAAAGAGGGGTAGCTTAACTTCCTCTTTCCTATTTGGATACCCCTGATTTTTTTTTATCTTGCCTGATTTATCTGGTTAGGAAGTCCAGCACTGTGTTGAATAGGAGGGGTGAGAGTGGTCATCCTTGTCCCGTTCCCGTTCTTAGGGGGAATGCTTCTGCCCATTGAGCAAAATGTTAGCTGTGTGTTTATTACAGATGGCTCTTACTGTTTTGAGGAATGTTCTTTCTATGCCTAAGTGTTCAAGAGTTTTTATCAAGAAAGTACTGGATTTTGTTGCATGCATTTTCTGCATCTAATGATATAACCATGTGGTTCTTGGTTTTTCATCTGTTAATGTGCTGAATTACATTTATGATCTTGCAAATGTTGAACCAGCCCTGCATACCAGGAATGAAGCTCACCTGGTCATTGTGACTGATCCTTGAGACGTGTGGTTGTGTCCAATTTGCTAGAATCTTGTTAAGAATTTTTGCATCTATGTTCATTAGGGAGATTGGCCTGTAATTCTCTTTGTTTGGTCTTTGTCAGATTTGGATATCAGTATAATGTTAGCTGTACAAAATGAGTTGGGGAGAATTCCATCATTCTTGATAGCCTGGAATACTTTCAATAAGATTGGTATTGGCTCCTCTTTATATGTCTTGTAGAATTCAGCGGGGAAGCTATATGTACTGGGGCTTTTTTGGTGGGGAGAATTCTTATAATTGAGTCGATTTCCTGAATTTTTATTGGTCTGTTTAGAGTTTCAATCTTGGGAGATTGTGTAATGTCAGAAAATCCTCCATTTCTTTTAGGTTTTCTTTTTTTAATTAATTTTTAATTTTAAAGACGTGAGATACAATTCAGGGTTAAGTATACAAATGTTGATTATGCAGGTACCCTTGTTGATGAGGTGTGCCCTCCCCAGCAGTTTTCCATTACTGCCAATCCTTTTCTTATAGTATTACAATAACTGTTCAAGCTCTGCTTATGAGTGAGAACGTGCGATACTTAGCTCTTTGTTTCTGTGAGAGATCACTCAGTATTATAGACTCTAAGTCCATCCAAGTTGCTGTGAAGTTCGTAATTTTGTCCTTCTTTGTGACTGCATAATATTCCATCATGTATATGTACCCCCTTTTTAAAAATCTGGTCTACTTTTGATGGGCAGCCCGGTTGATTCCATGTTTTTGCTACTGTGAACAATGTTGCAATAAACATGCATGTGCAGGTATCTTTTTCGTAGAGTGATTTGAGTTCCTCCGGGTATATTCCCAGTAGG
Organism: Tarsius wallacei; assembly: GCA_963574415.1. Taxonomy (NCBI): domain Eukaryota; kingdom Metazoa; phylum Chordata; class Mammalia; order Primates; family Tarsiidae; genus Tarsius; species Tarsius wallacei. The sequence continues at coordinate 26,498 of CAUYQG010116662.1, read as the reverse complement.
GGGATTGCAGGGTCTTATGGAAGGTTGATTTTTAGATCTTTCAGGAATTGTCACACTATTTTCCACAGAGGCTGTATTAGTTTACACTCCCACCAACAGTGTAGAAGTGTTCCCTTTTCCCCCACATCCTCTCCAGCATCTGTTGTTTTTTGAGTTATTGATGATGGCCATCCTGACTGGAGTTAGCTGGTATCTCAGTGTAGTTTTAGTTTGCATTTCTTTGATGGCTAGTGAGGCTGAGCATTGTTTCATGTATCTGTTGGATGCTTATATGTCTTCTCTTTTTGATTTTCCAGTTTATTTGCTTACAGGTGTTCATAGTAATCTCTGATAATCTTTTGAATTTCTTCAGGGCAAGTTGTCACTTTGCCTTTTGCATTTCTAATTGTGTTATTTGGACTTTCTATCTTTTTTCAGTCAATCTGGCAAGGGGACTCTATCAATCTTATTTATCCTTTCAAAGAACCAGCTTTTGTCTTGTTGATTCTTTCTATGATATTTTTGTCTTCTATATCCTGCAATTGTGATTTTATCTTGGTGACCTGGATTCCTCGTCTGAAGTTAGAATTTAGATGATCTTGTCTCTTTAGCTCCTCTAGGTATGACATTAGGCTGTTTACTTGTGATTTTTCTGTTTTCTTGATGTGTGCATGCAATGCTGTGAATTTTCCTCTTAATACTGCTGTCAAGGCATCCCAGAGTTTCTGATGTGTCTTTCTTTTTGCTTATTTCCAGGGATCTTTTTACTCCTGTTTTAATTTCTGTGTTGACCCAAAAGTTGTTCATGCCTTTGTGTGTTTTAGGGGGATCTTGTTGGTGGCAATGTTTATTTTTATTCCACTGTGATCTGAGAAGATGCATGGTACTATTTTGATCTTTTGAAATTTGTTGATTTATGTCCAAGGATGTGATCAATCTTGGAATATGTTCCATGTGCTGATAAATAGAATGTATACTCTGTAGTTTTGGGTGGAGTGTTCCATAGATGTTTATTAAATACATTTAATTGAGCATCAAGTTAAGGTTCTAAATATCCTTGTTGGTTTTTTGCCTCAATGATCTGCAAAGGATGCTAGTAGAGTATTCAGGTCTCCAACTATGATTGTGTGAGTGTTAATGTCCTCTTTTAGTTTGCTTAGTAGTTGTTTTATAAAACCTGGTGCTCCTGTGTTGGGTATATATATGTTTAAGATGGGTATTTCTTGCTGGCAGATTGAGCCTTTTATCATTATAGAGTGTCCTTTCGTGTCCTTTTTCATTTTTGATAGTTTGAAGTCTGCTTTGTCTGATATCAGAATAGCTTCACCTGCTCTCTTCTGTTTTTCATTGGCCTGAAAGACCATTTTTCAGCCTCCAACTTAGAGCCTGTGGGTATCCTTTGCAGTGAGATGAGTTTCCTGGAGGCAGCAGACTATTGGATCATGCTGCTTCATCCAGTTGCCACTGTGTGTCTTCCATGGCACATTTAGTTCATTCACATTCAAATCGATTATTGAAATGTGAGGTTTGATCCTTGTCATAGGACTCTTAGGGGATTTGCTTCCTTTTCTCTTTTGTGTGAACACACACACACACACACACACACACACACACACGTCACCTCCAGCTAATGTCTGGGCTCCACTGGTGGAAGCCATGATCATGGTGGCTGACTGAGCGTGAGTGTTATTTCTTGTTCCACTTGGGCTCTGGCTGCCTGCCGCTGTGCCCTGACCATGACTCCTCCCATTGGGACCGACAACTCACGCATGGCTGGGAGGGAGTGAACTGACTCAAAGTGGCTTAGAATCACTCACTCACTCTCATTCACTGGGAAGAGCTTCAGTTCCTACACAAGCTTGGCATACAGCAGGGAAATGGGGCACCCAGGTTCTCATGTCTGCCGTTTCTTTCTGGTCTCTATGTGTTCAAAGAGACCTTTTCTAGGTGTAGAGTGCTTCACCCATCCAAGAGTGTTCAAGATGTCTCTGTGTATTGACAACCAGGTCCCTATTCTCTGCCCTGCTTAGCAAGAAAGGCACCAGTCTGTAGCTCTGTGGTAGCCATCTTGGATCCATCTTCAGGGAGTACTTTGAAAGTGACTAAAGTTTAAACATGTGAGAATAAAAACACAATTTTTATAAATGAAATCTGGGGTTTTTTTGGGGGGAATCCCCTCCTCATATGTATGTGGAGATATATGTATATACTACACATACAAAATTAGAAACTTTGGTAGACTTTGAGCTGAACATTCAATTTAATTTGCTTCAATTTAAATATGGTTATGAGTTTGAGTATCTTATATTAAAATTTTTTCATTCTTGAAAAGCAGTGCAAATTATAATTTTGCTTATATAGGCAAACTACACATGGAAAGAAAATGTTAACTAGCAATGTAATAAAGAAATGATTTCTTTGGGGGCCTTAAGCTCAAACCTTCAAATTTGCACTGTTTCCTTGTGGAATTATTTGATCAAACTGAAGTTAAAGTCAAAAGATCTAACTGGGTCTGATCAGCTTGTCCTGTTGCCCTACATAGCTGCTGGAACTTTCCAATCTTCTGGAAAAGCGTGAAGCAACAATTATGATTAAAACCTTAGGGGGAATGCATCCATTTATCCACCTAATATTAACTGAGCAGTTTTGCTTATCCCACTAAACTTCCTGGTGGGACGGGTTGTCTATTACTAGTACTCCACTCTAAGCAGACGAAAGTAGTAAAGAGGTAAAGGCCAGGACTGGGTGCTAGGAGAGGAATGGTGAGATACCAGAACTGAAGCTTGCAGCAAGAATAAGCCCAAGACATGGCTTTAGCAAAGATGCAAGAAGTGTAACCATGAGTGTTGACAACTGGTGAACTTTTGAAATTGATGTTTGTTGCATTCATCTAAGAATCTTCAGATACATGCATAATATTTCCGATACACTCTGAGAGAGGCAACTGGCTCCCTGTGGCCCCTAATTGAAGAGCCCCAGCAATATTGGTTAGATGAATCTGTCCATCCGACGTAATGTCTCTTTTTTTCTGAGTGGTGGTCTGACCTCCCTGTCTTGGTAAAAAAGAACTAGAGGAATGGGAATTGGGGCAGTTCTATGCAGCTGAATCTGGTGGGATAGGATCTCTTCCCAACTTACTTCACAGCTGATTCTGGGATCTTGAATGAATAAGACCCTCAGCATCAAGCAGTTGAAGGGAGATGAGATTGGTAAATCAGTGGCCATCCATATTAGACAGGAAGTCTAATACAAATATTGGTGGCTAGGAGATGGCATTCAGAAGTTGGAAAGCTGAAGGCTGGAGAGAGAGGATGGGGATCAAAATAACATGGGTGCCCAGGAAGCCACTTGGGATCAATACCAACCAGCAGGGATTACTATCTTTGGCTAGCTCCTGCCTTCTCTGTGTTGAGCTTTCTTTTAAGACACATCCAAGTCTCACTTAAGAAACTTCCTTTGCCTCTATGTCAATTTATTCAAAATTGTTATACTACTATAAATGAAAAACTAGTTCATTACCATAGCAATGATAACTGTAAAAGTATACACAATAAGAACAAATGTTGGTATTGAATTGTTTCCTGTGGAAGGCTGTGAGTCCAGAGCTCTCTGTGTCTTTGTTAAAAAGAAATCCAAGCCTGAGTGAGAGAGGTATTCACGACCAACCCACAGACTTTCTCCTTGAGCTCATCAAAAGGGTGGAAAGAGCATTCAGAATGAAGTCACTCTTGTTTTTCTCATACACTAGGTGCTCGGTGGAGATGATGGAACTCCAGTGGCTCTTAGCTTCTCATTTGTGCAACACGTAAAGTCACATGCCGTTCCAACCACAATCAACTTGTGAGCTCCCCATGGTGCAGCCTCCTTTCTCGGGACACGCTGCTAGGAAGTTCAGGGACTAGATGCCCTGAAATACTGGGAGCAGGATGCCCTGACAAAAAGGGACCCATGGCAACCGGACCTCATTCTCAGTCTCCATGCCTGACAGCTGCAGGATGACAGCTGGTCCCATTTGCCCAGAGAGCAAAGGCATTTGAGGGAGGACTCCAAGAGTCAGGCTGTGAGTGAACGTTCCCCTGTCACATCTATGCAAAACTCTCAGCTCAGAAGTCATGGGATACAGGTGGTCCTGGGCACTGGAGAATCCAACCCTCGGTGGAGGCTTTGAGAAAGGAAGCTCAGACGTGTCTTTCCACGAGGAGGATTCAGGGAACGGACAGCAGAGTGCACTCAGGACAATCAGTTCTGCCACTGTTATGGTGAGATTTCACTTAGCACCCTGGTTCAGTAGGGAAGGAGAAGGGTATGGGAGAACTGTGGGCTTGGGTTCCCAACTTGACCTCCTACCTCCTCCTATACACTCTACCTAGTGGTGGATGACTCTGGTTGTGGCGGGGAGGGTGTTTTCTTGGATATCATCCAGTTCAACTATTTCATCTTACAAATGAAGAGACTGAGGCCCAGTAGAGAGCATGCCATATCCAGATTACAGGGCTTACGTGTACTCCCTGCCTTGCTGAAGGTCAGGCAGGGCTTTCTGGGGACAAATACTTCTCCAATAGCTGCTGGCCCAGCCCCTCCTTCAAACTCCACAGGCCACCAGGTGGAAGATCAAATGTATGCCCAGCCTTGGGTTTAGGAAGCTCTCTTGACAACTCAAACTGCAGAGGATATTCACTTTTCTTAAAGGCACTTAAGACTCACAAGTACCCTCCTGAACTGTCTTCTCAGTTACTTGTTTTTGGTCTCAGATCCTTAGAACTTCCTTCTAGAACATTTGACCCCCACTTTGCTCCCTCCTGGTCCTGGCCCTCACCTACCCCGTGCTCCTCGCAGAAGCAAAGAGCACAGCCTGTCCTCGTCAATCCAGCTGTAGTCCAGTCCTGCTGTCCCATCCCTATCCCGTGTCCACAATGCACTAGGAGAGCTTGAACCAGTCATGGTCACCATCTGTCTCCATGTCCACCTCTGTAAATGGAAGGAGTTGGAATATTGGAATTCTCAGGCTCCTTCCAGCTCTCAGATCCTGAAGACAGAGCTGCAGAGACAGAGAAAGAGGAAGAGGAAGAGAAGTGGTGTCAGGAAAGGAGAGATGGAGAAACTCACATACCAAATGCTCAATGGAGACAACAAGAACTGGGAAAATGAGGTGGGCACGTACTCACATCCCTTCACAGGCTGTCAACAGTAGCTTCCTCACCAGGCTGTCCAGCCCTGTTAGCAGGTACCATAGGCCCTAGAAACGGACACAGAATAGCTAGAGAAAGTCATTGTGCCCTGGGAGAACATTGCCACTTTGTTCAGGGCTCTCCCTGGGTGTTGGACCCACTTCTACTCAGCTCTGCTGCATATCAGTGCACACACACACTGACAGGAACCTTCCGCCCAAACTGCCCTTGAGGGTAGGGGCTTTATCTTTCCCATCTCTGCACCTAGCACTGTGCCTACCTCCTTGCTGGGGCTGAGTCAGTGATGAGTGAACAGATGAAGAAACGAGTGGGTAAGCGGTGTGACTGTGCTGAAGAAACGGAGAACAGTCTGGAATCTTGATAGCTTCAGAAGGTACTCGGGGTGGGTGCAATTAGAGGGCAGAACCAGGATAGGGTCCTACTCTGATTGTACCACACGGGTCATCAGTCCAGTGTCACATGTGTCCTTAGCACCTTGGTTGAATTCAGGGCCCTACCTACCCTCTGGTCATTGATGGCAGACTGAGGCAGGTCCACCATGTCTTCCTTCCTCACCAGGTTTCACCAAGCCCTGAGGTGGAGCTCAAAGGAATTATTTGTTGAGTTGTTAAATTTTATTATTAAAAATTAACTAATTTTTCCTTATACTAAGAAAGTATGCAAGAAAGCTTCTGTAATTTTACACCTTTTAAAAGTTATTTATGTTAAGAAATAAAATTTCTCTTGAGTCTTCATCCCATTCCTTAGAGATAAGGAGATAGGCCAATAACAGTGTTTGTATCTTTCTCGATGATTTCCTATGCATGAACTAATAAATATAATTTTTTCTTTAAGAAATGAAATGGTTTCATACCTATTATTCTGCAAATTTCTTTCAAGCTTAACCATATATAATAGGTATTTTTCTATATCAATATATAAAGGTCTACTTCATTTTTGTTTATGGTTACATCATTTTCCATTGAATAAACACACTACTCAATTTCTCTATTCTTCTATTAATGCGTATTTATAAAGTGTCCAATTTTGTTTTAATTTTTTGTAATTTCAAACAATGTTGTAGTAAACATCTTTGTACACATAGCCTCATTATTTTATAGTAATTTCTGTTGAACAAATTCTTATATGACTCATGTTGATCCTTAAGTAGCATATTTAAAATTTTAATAGATATGCCAAATTATTATGCAAAAAGTGTCCTAATTCATACTTTCACCAGTAAAATATAAGAGTGTGCATTCCTCCACACCTTCATGAATATTCTGTGTTACCAATTAAAATCATTTTTTGACAATTTGGTAAGTACAAAATATATCATTGTTATTTTCTTAAATCACATTAAGATACTATTTAGTATATGTTCATTTTCATATATGTATTGTCCATTTATATATCTTTTGTAAACTTCTTGGTCATATTCATTGCCATTTCTAATAAATCACTTGTTTTTTTTAAATAGAGGATTATTATATGTTAGAGAAATTGACCTTTGCATATTACATATATTGCAAGTATTTAGTGTTATCTGCCACTCACAAGCTCTACCTTTCATATGGTCAAATTATTGTTCTTTTCCTTTCTTAATTTCTAAAGCTTTTGTCTTGCATATAAAGTCTTTCTTCACTCACCAAACTATAGAAAATAGTCAGCTGTAGTCACCTAATGTTTTCATAGTTTTATGTTTATATTTTATATCTATAATCTTTGTGAGATATTTTTAAAAAGAGTGAAGTCAAAATCTAACTTTAGCTTTTCCCAAATAAAAAGTCAGCTGCCCTTGCATCATTTATTAAATAATCAATACTTTTCCTACACATTTGAAATATATTTTAAAATGTGTTTTTCTCTAGGAAAATTGAGTCTCAGAAAGTGGTTCTCGAAGTACAGTATGGAGAGTTCTGGGGGATTCTAGGACCCATCAGGTCAAAGCTATTTGCATAATAATATTAATAAACTGTAATACCTATACACTCTCATTCTTTTTGAGTGTACCCTGGAGTTTTCCAGAAGCTATATGACATGTGTTGATGTCATTGCTCTGAATGTCATGGCTAATGAAATGTGTGCTTGTGTATTATTGTGTTTCAATATTGATAACTATACATCACATACACAAAATCTTTTTGAGATTCTCAGCAATTTTTAAGAGTATAAAGGGGTTCTGAGACCAAAAGTTGGGAATATGTGGCATGTTTATTCTATGAATTTATATTTCCCCTGGCACATTTCTACCCACCTTAGACTGATAAATGAACAATGCAAGTGAGGAGAAAAAGCAAAGCTAAGGGTTTATGCCCTGACTCTTGTCATCTCCTCTTATTCATTCTATCAATTTGAGCAAGGATTCACCCAAAACAGCCCCTAGAATGCACTTTATCAATGTTCTCCTCTTAATTTACAATTCATTTTTTTCAAATTAAGACAGTCGTTTCTGGCTCCTCCGATTTCAGTTTATTTGAATTCTATGCAAATAGAAGCTACTTGTGGTCAAATTTTGTGGTTCTAACACATCCCATTGCTCTATAATAAAGAACAGTTGTGTGTATGTGGAAGTAGCTTTGTTTCACTGGCCAAGCAATGCAGTAGAACTCCCTGGCTGAGGAGATTTGGTCATTTACTTTTTGGCAGGGGCAGCATTCTTCACCATGGGGTAGACAGCCTGGAAGCAGCAGGGATCTGCCTCATTGCAATATACAAGCCTGGCTTATGGCAGTCAGCCCAGCCAGCAGGGGGAGATAGAACAAGGTGGGAAAGGACAAGGGTCATTAGAATCTCAGGTTCAGAAAGCATCTCAGGTATTGTCTAATAATGCTTGCCTTGTGAATGAATTCCCTTACCAAAAAACAATCGTTTTATGTATGCTTAAACATTTGCTTTGTCAGGAAGCTCACTACTCCATGATACAGCCCTCATTGTTGAACAATTCACATTCTTATCTTGAGTTAGAATGTACTTAATCTCCCTTCTCCACCCCACTCAGACACACACAAACCTTGCATAGCAGTTGCTGATTGACTCAAGTGTCAACTCCTTCCCTGAATCTTCCTTCTCCAACTTTTGCCCAGTGGATTAGAGGCCCTCCCTTGGGCTCCTGTGCACTTTTGCTTACATTGATTATGCATTTAGACAGAGTTTATTAGTTGCTTAGGCAACTAACAGTTTATTAGTTGTTATAAGAAATTGCCAAAAGCTGGGATGCTTACAATGACAGAAATTTATTCCCTCACAGTTCTGGAGGGAGGCCAAAGGTCCAAAATCAAAGTGCCAGCCAGGATGACACCCCTCAAAAGACTTTAGGGGAGGATCCTTCCTTGCCTCTTCCAGCTTCTAGTGGCTGTCGGCATTCTTTGTCTTCCTTGGCCACATCGCTACAATTTTTGCCTCTGTCTTCACATGGCCTTTTCTTTGTTATCTCTTATAAAGACTCTGGTCATTGGATTTAGCATCCACCTGGGTAATCCAAGATGGTTCCATCTCAAGGTCTTTGACTTAATTACATCTGCAGATATCTTTCCTTTAAATAAGGTAATGTTCCTGGGATCCAAGGATTAGGACAAGGACATATTTTGGTTGATCTACCATTCAACCCACTGTATAGTGTAGGTGGCAAAATGGTCACCCTCTGGTCAAAACAAGCCTACAGATTTTTTTTTTTGCATGTTTTATGAATTTAGTCATCTCGCCTAAGTATCTGGATTTCTATCTTATTTGGAGAAATCAAAAGATCTGTCAACACTAGGCCTGCTTTCCCAATGGCATCCAACAGGAAGCTGAATGGAGGCCATTATATCGTTCACTCAGTCCTTACCACTTTCCAGCCCACTTTACCCATTTAAATCTGACTTGATCTGTCAGGTCTCCTTAGGCATTTGACCATGCGGCCTTTACTTTAAACTCCACTAATCATACCCCAAACCCACTAGTCTTTAAGCTGTCTGATTTGACTTTGTATTCCAAGTATCCGGGATAGTGCTCAACACAAAGTAGTTACTAAAAAACATGTATTGTATCAAAGTCTGTAGAACTCACACCGAAGAGAAATATGCTTCCCTTCAGCTTCTATCTATAAACAGGTGTTATCTTGTATAAGGGACCACACAGAATAAGGGTCGTCTTTCTTCCTTGTAAAAATTCTTCACATTTAAAAATAGGTAATACGGGAGAGGACACCACATTTGCACTAGCCTTAACATTGCTGTATCTTTATAAACAAAGAAAGATGTTGCCACAAAGATTTGATTTAGGTGGCTTTTCTTTGAAAAACTTGCCCGTGGCAGGTCTTTCTGCCATGAATCTTCTTTCTTCGTCTTTCTTTTCTTGCTAATAAACTTTCTTTTAAACTTTAAAAAAAAAAGAGTTGGCTTATAAGTAAGAAGGGCCTGAAAAATAGTGGCTAAACTAAGATATAAATTATGTCTCTGTCACAAAAAGGAGATCTGAAGATATTCAGACCAGGAGTGGTATGATGGCATTGTTGTGTCATCTGGGAGGCGCTTGTCTTTCCCTGATATCCTCAGTGTGGTGCTTACATTCTTGGTTATTATCTCTTCAGTTATTGCTTCTGTCCCATTCTCTACTTTTGTTCTTTCTGGGATACTAATTATATGCGTGTTAGACATTTTCAACATGCCCCATATGTCTCTTATGCTCTTTTCTATATTTTCTATACTTTTCTCCCTAGCAGGATCAGCCTAAATATTTTCTCTTGACCTGTGTTCTAGTTCACAACTTCTCTTACATTTATGTCTAATTTTGCAGTTAAAACTTTCTATTGAGGTCTTAATTTCAGTTATTTTATTTTTCAGTTCTAGAATTTCCCTTTAATACTTCTTTATATCTTCCTGTTCTCTACTAAAATTTCCCATTGTGTCACTGAATTTTTTTTTAACACATTTATGTTAAAGTTTTTGTCTTACTCAAATACCTGTTCAATTTATAAGTCCTCTTTCTATTGTCTGTATTTTCTCTTGGTTTTAGTCATGTTACCCTTGTAAATGTTTATTTACATGCCTGGTAAATGTTTATTAAATATCAGATATTGTACACGAAAACTGTAAAGCTAATTTGAAGACCAAATGATGTCTTTCTCCAAAGAAGATGTACTTCTATTTTTGGCAGGCAGTCAAGTTAGAGGCTGTACACCTCATTCCAGTGAGAATTGAGCTGACTTAAAACTGCACTCCCCTTTTTATAAGGACTAACTTATCTCACCACCACTCCTAGAGTACAGTGCTAGGGGCTTCCAACAGAAATGTGGGATGCTTGCCATGGCCTCTTCTGCTTTATTACCTAGGCTACAATTTCTGGTCATGCCTTTGACCTTGTGAAACTAGGAGCTTTCTTCATTGTTCAGTATCTCAGCCAGTGTTTTCTGCTGCTTCTTAGCTTTTAAACGATGACACTGGAGAGGATATATGACTTAGGAGGGAAAGAGGCAGTACATTTTCTTTTTATTATCTGAGAATCTTGTAAATATAGACCCACATGGATGCAGTGGGTGAATTGTGTAAGAGATGGGAGAAGATCCCTCAATGAACTTCACGCCTGCTGTGAGAAAGGTAATAGAGTCTACCAAGCACATGTCCAGTTCCTGTGACTTTCCTTAGCACAACTAGGTCACCCTGCTTGAAGCTAGCACCTTTGAGGTGAGTGACCTTTTTTTGCTTCCCACATGTGACCTCAGCAAAAGGCCAGAGATATCTTGGGACCAGGGATCTGAAAGGCTTTGTGACCTCAGTATCTCTGTGCTTAGACTCTCTGACTAGCTCCTAATACCTTCAAAAGATGTTTGTTTTTAAAAAATCTCAGCTTTTCTAATTGTTCTCAATAGAAAGATTGGTCTGCTAAAGCTAGGTGCCAGTATTAAAAGTGGAAGATTGCTTTTTTAAAATCACCTCATGGTCCTAAACAGCTGCAAATTCTCCAGCCAGTTTATACCTAAGGACTAAACCAGGAGGAGGAGGAGTCAGGTAAGGGCCCTCTCTCCCTTTAAGAAGACTTCAGGGAACTACCACACAGTCCTCTGCTTCCATCTCATTGGCTAAAATGTAATCATGGGGCCACACTGTTAGGCAAGGGAGGCTGAGGCTGTCCAGTTAAAAACCAGGATATGTTGTTACGGGAAAAGAGGAGAATACGTGTTGATGGCATGCAGCTAGCATTCACTGCCAAAAGCAATGTTCCAAAAAAACTATCTTTGTAAGTTGGTTATGGAAATTTATTGAATTTATTTAAAAAGTGATATAAATAATGTCCGATTATCATAACACACAAAAATGCCCATCAGGCCAGAAGCAGGAAAGATGGCTGTGTGTACATGTGATTGTAAATCAAAATGCCTATAACTGCCGGGCAGATTATTAAAATGAGTGAAATGGGTGTAGGGCAGCCAATGTTGTTCTCCTAGTAGTGGGGACTGGGTGGAGCTGAGTAGGGACTATTCCCCTTCAACGGGCGGGGGCTCTCTCGTTTGCCACAGTCCCTAATGTCGCAGGCCATGGAAGCTGAATCTTGATTTGGCAATGAACACCTCTAATAAGTAGCAGAACCAAGCCTGGACATTGGCCTGGTTTCTTGAAGAGCTGTTTGAATACAGGAGATACTGTCTAGATCCTGGTTCTGCCACATACCTTCTAACATTGGACATGCCCTTTATCCACTTTAATTCTCGTTTACCCTATTAGAAAGGCAGAAACCATCAACACAGTAAAAACCTCAAAGGATTTTTGTGAGGCTGAAATTAGGGGGTGGTGCTCTTCCCAATAGGACCCACAGCTGATCAACAGGAAATTTGCCCTTCTTGTACTTGATTTCATAGAGGGGATACCATGGCAGGCAAACCCTGTGTCTGAGGGCATTTATTGTTCATACAACTGACAGTCACCTTTCAGGTGATGCCAATCATATGCCAGCTTAGGGATGGCAAATTGGGTGGTCTGGGCCCCGATAAGTCCTCTTTGTTTCACCCTCCTGCTTATGACTCCTCTTGGCCGGTTCCCAAATCTTCAGCATTAGATTGGATAATCCCACTTTTAATAATGCTCAGGATATTTGCCTCCCTCGGGGGACTGCGATCGCAGCAGTGGAGGGTATTAAAATGGAGCTGAATGCCATGCAGAGCACTTACCCTTTAAGCTGTGTGTATGTGGGCACAATGTTTTGCCTGTGTGCACACAAGGGACATGTGCATGTGTGTGCATTCTCTTGGCCTTCTGAGATTTTTTTTTTGTAAACAAAATATTACACTGAACACCCAGTTCATTTCCAGTATTAAAACAAAGCACTGCAGGAACAGTTTAAAACTCAGAATTCCTCAATCAGTGAGGTTATTAGCTTCCAAATTCTGTGTTTTTATTTCTCCTAGATGGCATTAGCTCAGCATTAGCCTTAAGGGTATAGGAACACCTCATGAGACTCCCTCCAGAAACACCAAGTTAATACATAGCTGAATTTATTCAAAGTTATTTGAATTGTGCTTAGTACTTTAAACTTGGCATAAACCGAGTAGTAACCAGGGATATGGTTTGCTCCCATTTATAATAATATGTTTTTAGGGCCATGTTTTTTACCCCCTTACCCTGACTATTCCAGTAATCAAGAGGCCACAATAAAAAATAATTGGTAGAGAGCAGAGAAAAGAAATATACAGAGTTACTAATATACACCAGGGTTTAAGCTGACATGAAATTTTATCTTAATTATCGGACAAATTTGTACTCCCACTATCTAATTCAATTTGCATGCATCGGTAGACACTTATTAAAGGTAATATTACATCTGTCATTTTAAGACTGGTGAGAATTTTATCATATGAGCTGCATGAAACAGCCACTCTATTATGTACCGAACTCTTTTGTATGGCTTAAAATAACCAGCATTGCATCCTAATTAAGTATTTTTTGTAATTGTCTTCAGGGCAGTCATAGTCTTGTCCATTTTGTGTCCATCTTGTAAGTTATTTGGACACAGAATTGAAGTCCAGGAATGTAATACTCCTCCCCTATGCTTCCTCATTCTGGGTGAAAAATGAGAGCTTTACTAATAAAGTGTAAACTGGAATCAAATGTTCAAATAAGCTTTTATGAGAAGCATGCAATACGTAAACCCAACTTAGAATTCTCCGCTGGATTTAGAATTCTGCTGTATACAAATATATTAGGCCATCTGAGGCATTAGCAGTTGAATACATTTGCGTTCGTTTTCAGATGAGTTTATTAGATTTGTACTTTGTATAAAATGAATTGGTAAAGGGCTAATATAACATCATCAATTCAGGGTAACGTTGGCAGGTTCTGAGCATGGAGCCCTAGAATGCCATTAGATGGTGATATAATAATTTCCGAACAGACCCCCAACTCTACTTTGAGTTTCAGGACTCTGAGAGGTTCCAGATAAAAATCCGCTTTCACACAGCACACATCAAAACATGCATTGGTTCCCCTGCTCCAACCATATTGGTTTCAGAGCTCTTTTGTTTCACTGGGGAAGTAAATGAAAAAAATGAATTAAGGAAAGAAAATAACCATCAAGGAAAAAGAGAAAGATCAAATCCGGAAGGGGATTGCTGGTGGGGAGCTCAGGAAAGGTTGGGGGGGGGGGTGGGTAGGATAGGAAACCTCTGGGTGGTGGAACCCTTACTCCCTGGCTGCTTCATTTTGTGGGGAATACGGGTGCTCTCAGAAATGAAAGAATCAAGTGTTTCCACTGGTGACTTGCTCATCTCTGGGCCCAAAAGTGCGTTTGACATGCCCCCAGACTCCTTTCGTTCTTGATAACAGGATTTGGTTTCTCTGGTCCTATCTTTAAAAAAAGAAAGAAAGAAAATGCAACCTTTGTGTGTGACCAGGCAAGGGCCTCTACAGAGTTCAAACCACCCACTCACGAAATTGTTGAAGCATTCAGTTGGTTACAATGCTGCCTTCTTAAATGAAAACTTTTTTTTTTTTTAACCTAGCCAAAACATTTAATGTAGGATTTTAGTTTAGTTTTTGACTGGCCCTCACACAAAAATCCTTAATTGCTTATGAAGGACGGGCAATTCAACTTGGACTAAATTATGAAGGATTTTTTAATCTTTGTTTTCATAATCACTTGAGTCCTCTTGGAAAATGGTGCTTTTACTTTAAGACATCTCAGAATTAAAATATTCTTGTACCTCTTTGGTGCTTCTTTTCTCTAGCAACCATTCCACTGCTGATTTTAACCCCTCAAGTATGTTGCAGTATGTCGTCCAGGTCTTGGAGGGGAGGGGAGGAGAGGAGAGCTTTCACATTCCCTCCATCCTAGAGAAGCAGATGAATAATTCATGGAGCCACATGGAGGTCTTCTCTGAGACTTCTCTGGAACACGTCTGAGCAGCCGAAGGACCAGGAAACTTACAAACAGTCACAGTGTGCCGTGTCAAGGAACAGTCAATCAATCTCCAAAGAAATGTGAAGAGAACAGGTTTTTCATGCCTGTGCGTTGGGAAGAAGCCAAATGTGTGTTGCCATTTGATGGTAGAATCAGTGTACACCTGTTCCGACCAGCTGTCAACATAACCTGTGTCAGAGGCATGTGTCACACCCGCCGGATCCTCACAGCGGGCCGTGTCTGCATGACAGTCGGGACAGACAGCACAAGCAACTTGGGGACCAGGAGAGGAGGAGCTTACAGAGCCATTGCGGGGACACAGATGTGTGAGGAGTGTGATAAAAGAAGGAAACATCTGAGGGAATAAGCTCAAACAAAACAGCAAATGTCATTTGCATTATATAATTATGGCCAACCATTGAGTCCTTTGTAATAACACTCGGTAGGCCAATGTTAAACCTACAGTGAGTGATAAAAAGGCCTCAGCTTGAAAAAAGGTCAGCGTGAATTAGTATATATTTGCTGATTAATTCAGAGTGTGCCTTCGTAAATTTTATAGTCCAGGGTCCCCGCCTGGTTTGAGACAGGCTCCTATGAAATTCAAATGTGTTTTATTCGGCACAGACTCTTTTCAACCTGGCATTGTGCTTTGTGGAAAACTTTATCTAGAAATACGTACACATGCAGGCGTGTAGCAAGATATGGAGATGACTGTGTTTGTAAACATGCGGATTCTGAAAAACAAGACAGACACAGGCACCGGCAATAAAGAGGCCCGCTGTGCTGACTCTCTGATCACACACAAAAGACAAAACCTGCGCCTGTGGACAGCACACGCCACCTGACTGTGCACGTCTGAGGCAGCAGGACTGCTGGAAAAATTCTGGCCTTTTTACCAAAACGTTGGTAATCAGAGCTGCGGGTTGCAGCGTCAGTCTCCTATGATGCTGTTTAGTGATGATGCTCAAAAGTGAAAAAGTAATTAACTGCTGAGGAGGTATGGATAAAAATGAGTATGCGGAAAATGTTTAGCCTAAGAGAGGGTTGGCCTACAACTGCTTTTAAGATCATAGATGCCGTTTTTAGATGGAACCCACACGAATAAACATCTACTGTGTGCAAGCTGATTTGTCAACTCTAATTCTCACAACTGCTCCATGAGATAGCCATGATTATGCCCGTGAAACAATTCTCCCAGACTGGCACAGTTAACAAATTCTGCCATAGGGAATCTGACCACAAATCTGACCACCTCCAAACACCCTTGTTTCCCACTTCTCTCTTACTGTCCCTATTTGCAATTGCTCAGAACACATTTGTTGAACCTATTTGTTAAATCCTTCGTCCGATGCTCAGAGTTGAGACCGCAAATGTAGAGCATAGATACTAGCAGATTTAAAACACTTACTGGCTTATTTCAACCTAGCCCCTTTCCCAGCAAATGGGGGATGGCAACTGTCAGTTCCACCCCCATGTGCATCACTCCAATTCAAGGATCTTTTTCTCCTATCACCAAGGCTGGGTTTCTCCTTTGCTTCTACGCAGTGGCTTTCCTTTATGTGAAAAAATGGAGACCTTACTTGAAGACTCTGACTGAACTCTTTTGCCGCCTCAACAGTCTTTAAAAAAACGAACCAAGCAGCTAGTTATTAAATACTAGTGAATCCTTTGGTTTCACCGGCCACAATTAGAGAGATTTGTTAATAGTTTGGGAGAAAATGGAGCAGGAGATGAGGTACATCTGCCCACTGACTCCAGTACCCCATTAGTGGGTGGCTCCCCAGTGCGCAAACTTCCTCACCCCTGGGCTACTTCTGCACTCAGTCATCACCATGCTGGGACCTACCCACTGCAGCTGCAGATGAGTTGTGGTGGGCCAAGGGAGATAAGGTGAGGCATCAGGAGTACACACTATACCTAAGGAGACTAGAAAAAGTTGAGCTCAGAGGTGAACTTGAGTTAGGGCCCAGGAAGGAGGCCAAGCATCAGAGAAGCAGAATCTAATCTAGGCTCAAAGGAGAATACTGAAGTCCAACAGCCTCTATGGAACACAGATCTTAACCCAGGGGAATTCTGGCCTTGTTTATCTGTCAAGATTCAGTCCAGAGAACAGAAGGCTTCAGGGTATTTTGGGCAGAAACTATTATAATGAAATTGTTGCTTGCAAAATACTTAGAAGGGCAGGGGGAGCAGGTGTCAGAAACCACCATGAAACCACCAGCTTCAAGGTCACAACACTCTGGCTGTGGCCAGGGGTCAGAAAGCCAGTGCTCTCTTGCTGCCCCTATATTTGCCTCTCATTGCCATGGCACTGCTGCAAGATGTGAAACACAGAATCAGGCCACTGCAGATTCTCACCTCAGCCCAGCCTTCCTTGCCAGCAGTCAAGATGGCCGTCTTCTGAATCTTCCCTAAATGCATTAAATTAGCAGAACTTAATCTG
The DNA here is from genome assembly GCA_963574415.1 of Tarsius wallacei. NCBI lineage: Eukaryota > Metazoa > Chordata > Mammalia > Primates > Tarsiidae > Tarsius > Tarsius wallacei. Next base: position 9,536 of record CAUYQG010116662.1, on the reverse strand, counting down.
CATCCAGGATCCTAGCTGCCAGGACTTCTGGGCAAAGTAGATTTTGATTTTCTGACTTCTCCATGGGTAAGAAATTGATGTTGAGTCAGTCCCAGCATTTACTAGGCCACATGCAATCCGGGATGGGTACAGCTGTCTTGAAATAGTTATATTGTAAGTGGAGCCGATCGAATTTCCACGAGAAACAGAGTAAGACTAAGATTTCTATTTCCTCTGTCTTGTGTTGTCTTACAATCTAAACTGATCCATCAAGATGATTGAACACTTAGAGATAGGAAGGGTCACATTTCAGAAGGAACCCCACCCTCATGGCCTCCAAGCCAAGATGGATTCTTCTAGTTGCTTTGAGGAAGATAATAGGCATTATTTCCCATACTCCCTCCAGGAAAGCTCTGAGCTTATCTTTGGCGCTGTCTCTCTTTTGGCTCTGCCCATCAGAAGGTGATCTTTGTCAAGGCGGTAACTGTTCCTACATTGCCTTTGAATGCTCTGCACTAGTACTGGGTGCCCAGAACACATCAGCAGCTCAGTGAATGGATGTGGAATGAATGTCATCCTTCATTTGGCTATTTCTGCGCTGGTACCAGCAGCATCTTTATCTGGGTCAGAGGCAGGGCCTCAAGCAGGGCTGAGGTAAGATGGCCATGTAGACATGAAACAATGGCCTCCCTAGCAAGCTGCATCCCACTGAGCTCACATCCCCTCAGATCCATGACCAGGCTTGTTTCCAAGGATGGGGCTGTAAAGCCATCCCACTCAGCTAGGAGTCCCCTGGTATTCAGAACACAGCAATGTTTCTCATTTTCATTTTTTTTGTCTGCTACAAATCCACTCTATTTGGGAGCCAGGACTATCTATGATATCTGGGGAAACACCCAAACCCCTACCAGTTTCTCCTTCCCCATTCCTACCCACCGTGACATCTACCCACAAAACCCATAGAAGGATCCCTTTGCCAACCACATCTCTCTCTTTAGGAAACTGGCATTATAAGAAAAGCAGAATCAGGCCATACTCCCACCAATTTTGGGTAATTTTTTTCTAAATTACTGATCCAGTTTCATATCCATCTGTTTTATACAGAGAAAATAGAGCTGCTGATTTTAAAGACGTAAAAAATAAAACAAAAGTCTCCACCTGGTTCCAAGCCACGATGCTCACTAACGTGGGCAAAATCCCTTTCAGCTTTTCTCTCCTCCTCCTCCCCGTCTTCTTCTCTTCCTCCTGCTTCTCTTTCTTCCTTCTTTTTTCATTTTATTTTCATAAAAAAGGAAAAAGAGAATGGTAAGAAAAAGTGAGTGTTAGGATATGTCTGCATTGTGTGGAAAGCTGAGCTGTTATTGAGTGAGACTGATGGAACCAGATAATACCATTTCATCCTGCAGGCTCTTGTTATTCATTTTGGCTTGCATTGGGTCTGAATTGTTTATATAAAGGCACTCTCCATTCCCCTTCTTCTCTGCAAAAGCCAAGAGCAACCTATATAAAGTTCTCGCCAGACCACCCACAACCCAACCTCCGGTGATTTTCATGTCTGGCTCCACTCCTTGGCCTGGCTTCTGCCATTCTGAGAATGGCTATAATACCCAAAAAGTGGAGGCTGGCCAAGTGGTCTCCAGGACCCAGGAGAGAGGGACTTTTCCTATTCCACAAACCCTCCAAAAGCAGACAACAAAAGATTAATCAGTAATACGTCAGAAAGTCTTTATTGCTTTTTGGGGTGCATGGAATTGCACCATTGAAATGTGTCCCTTTGCAACTTAAAGTCTTCTTGTTCCTAAGGAATGACTGTTGGAATGGAATTCCAGGGTCCCCTGATAACATACCACCTTGAGTTCTTTTTAGCTATTGATTGAAGAATAAAAATTCTAGCATCTGGACAGGTAAGCCGGCCAAGAAAGAAAGGGAGAGGAAGGAAAATATGGAAATCCCTGGAGATGGGCTTTGCCCACTTTGCTATGTTGAGAGTCAGCTCTGCCAGGAGTGTCCACCCTGTGTCCACCATGTATGGTTGTTCAGGTTGTTGGCTGTTCAAGGATGTCTGGCCATGTGAACAAGTAATGCTGAAATCCACTCCTATACAGTGTTTGTCCAGCTATGTGCCTTGGTGATAGGCTGCAATGGCACAGAGCAAGAGAGCATTTTTCCCATTCATTTAGAGTCAGATGGGCTATATAAGGTCCAACTAAGATGCAAGAAACTCCCTGAGGACACTTAGTTGACACTTGAGTCTCAACATTAGTCCTCACCAAATGGCACCTGCAGAATTGGGAATGAATATCTGTAGATGTCGTCACAAATAGGTTCAAATACATTTTTGCATGAGCTTGTCTAAGAAGGATTTCTTTTGCTCATTGTATGGATGGTAGATTGTGGGATGGGATATGGAGCCAGATTCCTTTCTGCCAGAGGCAGAAGGAGATGAAGATGATGAAGATGGAGACGTCGATGAAGAGTAAACAGTACACTCACCTGATAGTTTTTTGGTGTTGGACGTGACCTCCACAACAGCACCTTCCAGATGGAACTGTTGATTTCTCTGGGTGGTTACCACATCCACTTTTAATTTGTTCTTGATGCCAGATGTGGACTCTACACCATTAACATATACAGGAAGATATATCCTAGGATACAAACTCAGTTGTATAAGAAAACAAGTCCAGGCACATAAACCTAAACTTAGAAGCTGCAGACTTTTTTTTTTTAGAGGAAGGACACAGTTTCCCTGATGAAATGGCTTCTTTAGCCTGAGTGAGGCAGAGATCCAGACAATAAAATAATGATTTAATAGGCTTGAAGTCAATCAGCCAAGTACAATAACATTAATTAGTCCTTTATACCCAACTCACAACTAATTCTGTTGTCTACTTATTTTTGTTCCAAAAGGATTACTAATGAAATATTTAATATTTCACCAGGTTCTGGATTCATTTCCACACTAGATGGTAATTTTCTCTTATATAGCTTGAAATTGTACTCTTGATAATTTCGCCTCAGAGTGTATCTACATCACAAGATCCCTGACTACACCAGGAAAGGCTCCTCTGTCTTTGACAATTGGATAATAGCTTCACTTTTAGCCAGTAGAGGAAGTCAAGAGCAAGAAAGTACAGATAATGTGAGTATAATTCATTATTCAAATCTGCAAGTGATGCACTGAAAACAAAGAGAGAAGAGGAATAATGGTGTCATTATTTTTATTACTCTTGTTGGGCAAACCTAGCGTGAAACATTAAAGGAGACCGGGGTGAGCTTTCTCACTATACAGTGACAAATTGACTCTCGGAGCAATATTGATACGGGGAAAGTAAAGCAGACAGATTTTCTCTAGAAGGTTTGCTTTCTTATTCGTGGTTCCATTAACTATTTTCTTGTAGCTGGGTGCTTCTTAAAATTCCTATCGTTTCTTATCCTTTGGAGTCTGCACTGGTGACTGAGAAGAAATGGAGTGTGATTTCCTGAGCTCCTACGAGTGGAGATGGAAGCTCTTCAGAGCCCTGGTGTTTGTAGTATGAGTGACAAAGGTCAGGTGAGTGGGCTAGGGGGCCTTTAAGTCATAAAGTCTATATGGGAACAAGGCTTTGGAGATATTCATGAAAATGAGAGTGGCGTACACTTGTTCGGTCTCACATCTAGTGAGTCCCCACACCTTTAACCATTTGGGGGAATATTTCTATTTAATCATTTCTATACCTGGACCCTTTCTATACAGAAACATACCCAGAACCACTCTATCCAGGAAGACTTCTTATGCTTTGTAGGAAGCTAGAGACCTAGAAGTGTACACCGGAGATCATGTTATGAGGAAGGATGATGGAATGAGGAAGGCAAGAGGGAACTGGACCCTCAGTGGAGTGGGCTTTTGTAAATGGGTTGGGCTGTAATTTTAAGGTCACTGAGAAAAGTCTCCCTACCACTCTTCCCCCTCCAACATGAGCTCACTCTCCAAGGTGCCTGGTACCTAGAAATCAATGATTACAGACCTATTCCTTTGGGGCTTTCTGTATAGTAAGTGCTTTAAAAAGCAAATAACTCCAAGAGAAGTAGTGTATAAACAGTTGCTTACTAAAATGTCAGTGGTCATCAATGCAACTTTTGTCCCAACTGGAGGGGCAAGGAGAGAAAGAAGAAGAAAGAAGGTGTTTGACAGAGATATTCCAGAGGCCTGGGAGAAATGGAAGATGCATAGAAATGGGAGGACAGGAGAGGGGAGGCAGGGAGAAAGTGGAGTGTGAGAAGCCATGTTCTTATCGTCTCTGGAAGCAGAAAGCCAGTCAGTCCAACCCCTCTAAGTCTGACTGCAGATGATGAAGGGTCACAGTAGCAGCAGAGGCACAGACAGGCCTATTTGAAATCCACAAACTGGAGAGAACTCAAGTTATTGTAAGCTAACCTCATAAACCCCTTGAGTAAGCCAGTAGACTCTTAGTAGGGCGCTCAGGAACCCACTTTTCATGTCCAAATCTCTCCTTTTTTTGTCATCTGCAAAATGGGCTCATCACATTAACCCTCACCTGAGCCAACTCATTCATTCATTTGATCAGCCCATAAGCACTGAGCACTTACTGCATGCCAAGTCCTACCACAGGAGCTGTGGGTACTGACAGAAAAACAAAAATCAGACAGAACCCCTCTTGTCAAGGAGATTACTTTCTCATGGCAATGTTTTTGAAAGGACTTTATGAGTAGTTAGGTACTGGAAGATGTTAAATTTTATTTTTTTGTGGAACCAGAAGTCATCTCTCTTTCGATCCTAGCTTTGTGTTCAGGGGTAACGCAGAGCCGGTGTCAACCTCCTGCAAAGAATGGCTTTTTTCAGGTATTTGGAGACAACTTTCACATGTGCTCTGGCCTTTGCCTCTTCATATGAAGCATCCCTTATTTCTTCATTCTTCAGTTGTTCTTGTATGGCTAAATTTGACCCTCCCCCTCTTCCTGACCACACTTGCCATATCCCTGAATGGGTGGGGGCCTGGGCAAAGCACAGGACATCAGCAGAGAGTGTGGCTATAGCTGCCTGTGATGCAGACCCCGCAGTAGAGGAAACGTGCTTGCTGGGCAACCAGTGCTTTTCCCCTGCGCCAATGCCCGTGTACACGCAGAACATTCAGGCCAATTTACAGAAGTGTCTAGTTTGAAAATGAGCCTCCCAGCATCGCTGTGAGTGGAGAGAAGCAGAACCAGCACAGCACAGCACATCAGCATGGCATGCACAACCCAGTGGCCTCCATAATTTAATAGAGAAATAACATTTCCCATTCTCATCACCAGGAAACAATCACCATATGAATGCACTTTAGCTATTAATACTTATTCCTTGATGCATAAACAATCTCATTTAAAAACTCTCGCTCCCAGAGATGCCTATCTTCTGCAGGGGGAGGCTTGAGGGTGGAGGGGGAAGGCAAGGTAAGCAAGATCCATCACGTACTGCTGAATTCTCAGCCAAACTCGGGCCTAAAGAATAAAAAACAGTTAATGAGTATCACCATAGTCAGCGCCCCAAATAGTGAGATACAGAATTCCATTCACTCTATCACGGCCATGACTGACATTTAATTATTCTCTATTTTTTGGTGCTTATAATTCCATTCTTATCATTCATTGTAAATCCTTTGGAACCCCTAGAAAAAGCGAGATCGAGTGACAAAACAGAGATAATGAAATCAGAGGCAGCAGAATAAAATTATATCTTGTAGGTAAAGCGATGATTCAGTAGAGCAAGTTATTTCATAAGGTTGCAGAAACTGGGGGAGGGAGTCAGAATTAATGTAGCAGCCTCTCAGGAGATCTGAGAGCAAATTCAGGGTGGCAGGGGTGGGGACGCACAACAGACAGGACAGCAGCATGCTGGGAAGGAACCTTTGACTAAGAATTGATCCAGTTGTGCTTCCACCTGGTCTAGCTGTGTGACCCTAGGAATATCAGTTAACCCTCTCTGGGTTTTCACTTTCTCACCTGTAAAATGCCACCACGTACTTCTCAGCATTGTTGCAAACCCCTCAAGCGATGCATACTTGCTATATAAATGTAGGACTGAAATTATTTCATAATATGAGAAGCTAAGCTGTAAGACCATGGACAGTGTTCAAAGATGAAGAGTACAGTCCAATTTAACCCAGGAGAAGCAGGACCCCTCACTCTCTTCCTATGTTGTCTGTAGTTCTCAAGTGCCCTGGCCAGCACATTGATCCCACTGTGTCTGACTCACCAGTAACACTGGGGAGCGGAGGTCGATGACCTGGCTTGACCAATGGGCCCTATTGAGTCAAGTCAGAAGAGAAACTGATTCCCAGTTGCAGTCATGGGTGCCACTGAACCCAAGAGAACACGCCAAGTTGAAGATCCACTGGTATGGAGGCTAAGGTCACTGAATCAAAGAAAGGAAGGTGAATATGTTGTCAACCAAGAAGGAAGGCCCTGGGCAGTTGCAGACAGTTAAATTCTGAATGAAATCAAGGGATCAAAGATTCAAAGATCAAGCATGAAACTAGTGGGCACAGTGGGCCTGTGGGAGGTCAGCCTGGCTTTGCAAGCGACTGATTTTCAGGTCTTCTAGTCAAAGGGATGCATAGGTCGGGTACCTCCACTTAGTTAACACAAAACTAATTCCATCAGCTAGCTTACCTTTCTTCTTCTTTGCTAATCATTTCCTCATGTCCTCTCTTTATCTCAGCTTACAGAGACTGGCTATGCTCAATGCTTATCTGTTTGAGAATAGATTGTGATTCCAGAAGGATATCCTTACCTTTCTGTTCACGCTGTGTCCGGGAGAAGGCTTCTCTCAGATATCTGACTTTAGAAAACATAATTAAGCCATAGCCTAGCTCAACCGATGGGCCAATCCACCACCATATTTGTGCTGAGATCTCTCCTCCCAGAGCTTCCCTAGTCGATGACTGGGCATGGCAGGAGTTCTGAGACACACCCATTCCTAGAAGACAAGGGACTCCTCAGATGGGTGACTGTGGTAGGAACTCTCTGAAAGCCTCACCAGCTTTCCTGAGAGCCGTTCTGCAGTCTAAGATGCCTCCTTGTTCACCTCTCTTTTTCCCTTCCAGATCTGTATCACAGTCTGATGCCTCTTCCAGCCTTCCTCTCCCCATTTCCTCTCATGGCCATTTCCCTTAATATATTTCTTGCATGTCTAATCCTATCTTCATGTCTGATGATTAGAGACTCCAAATTTGCACACATGCACACACGCACACACACACACACACATACACAAAGAATTTCAAGAACAGATTCTGGCCCCACTCATAGCCCCAGAAACCACCCTCGCATATATTCTTCCTCAAGTCCAGAACCTCACATCATGCCTCTCTTCTTTTTAAAGCAAATATTCCAAGGTCCTTTGAATAAAAAAAAAATATTCATGATAGTGGATTATCAAGTTCCGCAGTAGAAAACAGTAAAGGTTATTTCATTCTAAGGAACTTTCTAGCATATTCAAATGCTAGCTAATCTCTTCCTCTTCTGTTTTCTTATTCCTCTTTTTTTTCCCTTCCCTTGCTGAGCATCTTAATTCTAACACCTCTACGTTGGGCAGAATGAGGTAAACATCCATACTTAGGAATGCGGGGAGAGCTCAGAGTGGGGCTCAAGGCAAGGGGGTACTACCTAGAGGATGGCTGGAGTCAAATTGAGAGGGGTTGTACAGGGCGAGTGTGGAGGAAGCAGCCCATACAGGTGGCTAGCCTAGACCTCCAGATCCTGAAAGGATTTGGAGACCAATCTTGATAGGGGGTGGCCTTCAAGATGGGAAATTGGCTATACACAGGAGGAGTCAATATGTAATACTTACTTAGAAAAAATAAGTACATAGTGTTAGGATAATAGGATTCCAGCTTCTTATTGTCAGAAAGGAGAGTGGAAAATTTGAAAAGGGAGAAAACCAAAAACCAGACTGACCCTTGTGGTATTGAAATGGAGTTGAAAGTACCATTACGAATGGACTGTTTTCAGTATGTGTAGGTAGGTATAGAGATAAATAGCAATGTGAATGTGCACACCTGTGTGTGTGTATGTGCACACCTGTGTGTGTGTATGAGTGTGTGTGTGTGTGTGTGTGTGTACATATAATTTGCCACTAAAAACAGCCAGAGCTCCCTAGAAAAGCATCTGGATCCAATACTAAGACAGGGAATCTGCAAGATGAGGGAGGAACATCTCAGCATGTCAAAAAGCAGAGTGCTCAGAGTGATGCAGATTGGTCAAAAGGACACCGAAGCCAGCTTCGTAGGGCTCCCAATCTGGGTAGCAAAATAAAAAATGATTTCAATTGAATATAACCTACTGAATAAAACAGAAAACATACTAAGAAATAGTATAAATGAATATATTAAGAGTCTGATGAGGCACAGGGTATTTACATACTTTCAAAATTCCTCTTGACAAAATACTAATTAACCCTGAAGAGAAAAAGAGACACTTCGCAGTGAAGCAGCTGGGCAGCTACCACCCTCATCGAGCAATCAAAGTGAACACTCACAGTATTGGAACAAATAGAAATTGTGTGCTGTGTGCTGGGGTGTGCCGAGATCCCAGCATCACTTTGATATTCTTGTCAAAGGTGCTGCACCTGAGTCTAACCACAAAGAAACGTCAGAGAAGACCAACTTGAGAAAGAGTTCATAAAATTACTGGTGCTTAATCCTCAGTCAAGGAAAAACTGAAGGAAAAACACTACTCAAAAGAAGGAAACTAAAGAGCCTTGACAACAAAGTGCTGCATTTGATTTCAGGCTGAATTCTTTGCTATAAAGAACATTATTGGAACAACTGGTAAACGTTGAAAGGTCTGAGAATTACATAGTAGTAATGTGTCAATGTTAATTACTGAATTAGATGTTTGTATTGTAGTTACATAAGAAAATGTGTTTGTTTGTGGGAAGTGAATGCTATGTATTCAAAGGCAAGGAAACATTGGATCAGTAACTTATTCTCAAATGGTTCCAGAAAAAAAGTTATTTGTACAATGCTGTACTTGCAAATGTTTTGTAATTGTGTGATTATTTTAAAATGAAAGGATTTTTAAAGAATGCTAGTTGGTATATGTGGAAGTGAAAATTGTCACAGCGTCTTGGGAGGACTATTGGGTATTAACCATCTAAATGTAAAAGGCACATTTCCTTTGACCATGAATTCTATTGAAATACAATTGAGAAAAAGATATGCATTCAAGGATATTCTTTGCAGGGTAATCTGTAGTATTAAAAAGTCAGAAACGCCGGGCTCGGTGGCTCAGCCTATAATCCCGCGCATTTGGGAGGCTGAGGTGAGTGGATTGCCTGAGCGGGTTCGAGACCCGCCTGGGCAAGTTGGCGAGCCCTCATCTCTACAATAAATCAAAAAAAATCAGCCGGGCGTGGTAGCGCGCGCCTGTAATTCCGGCTACTCAGAAGGCTGAGGCGGAAGGATTGCCGGAGCCCAGCAGGTAGAGGCTGCGGTGGCCGGGAGCGGCCACTGCACTCCAGCCTGTAACTGCAGGGGGTGGGAGGGGCGGAGCTGGGTGGCATGAGAGCTGACCCTTCA